>JAAGNO010019383.1:0-11977 GCA_033439905.1 Ceryle rudis
TCGTCCCACCATGTTTCAGTAATGGCTACTATGTCGTAGCCTTCCAGCAGCACAGTAGCTTCCCACTCTTCCTGTTTTTTGCCCGTGCTACGTGCGTTTGTGTAGAGGCACTTCAGATGGGCTGTTGGCTGTGTCCCTTTTCCAGAGAAACACCCATTCATTCCCTTGAGGTGTTTCCCTGATGTTTCCCTGTTGGCTGTTACTATCACAGGAGCCCCTGGCTCATCTCTGTCAGATTTTGGTTGTGCTGCTGTGTCCCCAGCATGCTGCAGGGTAATGGGCTGAAGTTCCTTAATAGCCCCTATTCCCTCCAATATTGGTGTGTAGTCCCTCATCTTGTGACACAAAGGCCTGACGGTGTCATTATTCCCCCACCTCCTTTGTATCTACTTAATCATTCCCAGGTTCTACTGTGAGTCCAAGCTCATTGATAGCTCTTGCATCTTCCCCATCACATGGCTCATTGTCTCCTACTTCCCCTGCAATAACAGTGGAGCTGGCACACTGCCCCACAAATGTCTCAGGCTTGTTTCCAGAGAGCTTGGTTTTCCCCCTTTCCACCTTTGAATCTAGTTTAAAGCCCAGTCAATGAGCCCAGCCAATTCTTGTGATAAAATCCTTGTCCCTCCTTGAGACAGATGCACCCCATCTGCCATTTGAATCTATTACAGGAAAAATATCACCCTTAGTTAGTACTGAGCTCTGATTAGAGCCAAGTCTGAACCTGCCCACAAAACACAGAACAAGAGTGGGGTGATGGTTGAAATTTCATGAATTTTCTCTTGCCTTTGCCTCCTTCATCCTTCATGTTTTGGAGAAGCATTGGTCTGTCTGTGGCTCTGGCACATGTACATGTCCTCAGAGAGGTCACATGGTGGACAGAGAAAAGATGTGGTACTCTACTTGGTACCTGAAAGGAGGTTGTAGTGAGGTTGGTGTTGGTTTCTTCTCCCAAGTAACTAGTGACAGAATGAGAGGAAATGGTCTTGAGCTGTGCCAGGGGAGGTTTAGATTGTATACTAGGAAAAACTTCTATACTGAAAGAGTGGTTAGGCACTGGAACAGGCTGCCTAGGGAGGTGGTGGAGTCATTAGCCCTGGAGGTGTTCAAAAAACATGTAGATGTGGCACTTCAGGACATGGTTTAGTGGTCATGATAATGTTAGGTAGACAGCTGGACTTTGTGATCTTGGAGGTCATTTTCAACCTTAATGATTATGTGATTATGTATGTAAAAGCATAACACTGTATTTTTTTTTAACTGTGATTTTTTTGTCTATCAGTTTGTTTTCTGTTATCTCTAATAGCTATCTTTTGAAACTAAATAGGACATGGACAATGAAGGCAAGTAAATTAACATGAAATGGAGAAAAAACCTGATATTTCTTTCTAAAAGGAACTTGAAAATGGAGGTGATCTGATGAATAATGCCAAGAACAGCTATATCTTCTAAATAATCCAGCTGAAATGTATTTGAGTTGTTGGTTTGGGTGTTGGTTTTTTTTTGTTTGTTTGTTTTTTACATCTTTTAATTTCAAAGAGTAGAGTATGTTTCTATGTGCTGTGATGGAAATTTACTGCAACTGGACAATGATACGTTTATGTGACTTCACTGTCTTGGTTTTGTCTGGTTTGTTTTGTTTTTTTCTTTTTACTATCTCCAGCTGTAAAATGTCCACACAAAATTGAAAAGATTTATTCAGAAAAGGCACTGGCTAAAGCTGCTCTTTGTACAGAAGAGTAAACACTGTCACTAATGAAAAAAAGGAACTAAACCCTTGTTATAATTGGCTTTATGGGAAGCTACTTCTCATTTTCATCTTAAAACTATATTTCTCAAAAGACCACAAAAATTATAATGAATGTCCATAGGATCTGTGTGGGATCTCCATCCCAGGCTTTGCCTCCCACAGTACAGAAAGTGGACATTGAGGAAAAAGGATAGAAACAGAGAGATGACTACACGACATTTCAGCTTTTTTGTTCCCCTTTCTTCCCTCCATGCTAAGACTTTGGTCTTTCCCATTCACATCTTTCTCAGCCATAAGTGGTTTCTGGGTGCCTTGTAGCTCAGTGGATTTATTCTCCATTAAACTGCACAGATTCCCTTTCAATGTATATAAAACATTATTGTCCATGTTGCCCTGTGGCGAAGAGTCCCATAGTGTAGCTGCCTGGACTTGCTGAAAAACCCCCACCTGCCAGCTTTGCTTGCTGATCCCTCAGTCTTTCTGAAGGTGATAGGGGCTCACATTTCTTCTCAGATGGATGTCTAGAACTAACTGGTTTTATTAGGATCTGCACTGGTATATGTATCATTATCTCACCATGTAAAACATTATTGATCAAAATGAATTTAGTGTTTGTGTGAAGATTTATTAAAGGAAAAGACCAAAAAAGGAGCTTGTTACCTTTTGCTGAAAACAGATTTTAGCCACTCAGTTTGAAATTTTCAATAGATTTTACCTAAACTGAAGTTTTGTTAGGGTGGTGAGCTCCACCTTAGTAATTTCCACCTATGTGCGTAGGTCAAGTTCATTGTTTCAGCAATGCTTCTTGCTTTGAGAAGCTCTGATTGATCTGTTTCTTTGAGAAAAAACCAGACACTAAAGAGTGCAGTTGTCAGTATACTCAAACAGTGGTTATGGAATTATATTTCAGTGGTGTGTTTTCTTATGACTGATATTTGAATTTCAACTAAAAGTCTGTAGTTGCCTATTCTACTTCTCTGTTTAACATCAGAGAAGATACGGAGACTGGTTCCTACCTGAGTCTGTTTGCAGGCTGTACAAAGACAACTGACAACTGCAAAGTCAAGCTTATATCTAGCAGCTCCCATTAGCTTTAATTTTCAGTTTCCAGATCCAGTAAGAACTTCCAGTGTTTTTTCAGCTCTTGCCAGGTATGATATTGCCTTTGGCTCCCTTTGCCCTTCACCAGATGAAGCTGCCTGAGGTTTAATGTTCCCTTCTCTGATACACTTTTTTTGAGAACTTTTTTAACTGTGAAAGCCATATGTTCTTTGTCACACAGAAGACCATTAGCCAAGCAAAACTGACTGCCAACTGCTCTGGAGGCTGTGAGGTGCTGTGTGTCTCTGGAGATGTTTTCCTTTTTCATCTTTTCAGTATCTCCCTGCCTTTTGCAGGGATCTGGCTGTACCTCACAGATGGTTTAATGAAGAGAATGTAACACAGCTGGAATTTCATCTTCAGCTGCTCTAGGAATAAATCACATCTTAGGCACCCTTATCAGCACAATGCCATGAATGCTGTTGCTGACACAGAACAAACTGCTTTACCAGTGCACCATGCGACCTGTGGGCAGCAAGGTGAACCTGATATGCTCTTGCACAGTCCATGCTTGAAATATCTCAAGTGTGTATATAGACCCATCTGAATGGGGGAAGGAAAGACAGCCCTTTAAGACAATTTACTATTACTAGGTTGGGTTCATTCTGTGGTGCTCTTAATGTTTTGTTTATTCTAAGTCTGGGAAAAAGAGGAATGAAATGCATCAGTTCCCAGGATTTATTTAATGACTTTCAGAATCATTACATGTAGAATGTAGCAGGGTGCTTATTCGGGACTCTTTGTTAGTAATGAGAAGTCTGTGTCAATTGTGGTTTGTTTTTTATTTTTTTTTTTCAACAGTGATGAATTATAGCAACAGGTAGTGTTTGTTATTGTCTGTTTTAGAAAAAGGTAATTCTAGGTCAGAATAAACAGGACCACTAAAACTCTCTAACAACAACCCAACTATTTTCTTTCAAGAAAAATTTCATTTCTGTACAAGCAGAAACTTTCTTTAACCATATGACAAAAAAAATGATGTTTTATTACATAAAACCCTTAGACAGGAGACCCACTGAAGACAATGAGAACTCACATGAGCAAAGTAGTTTAGCAGCTTTTGATGGCAGAACACGGCTTCCGTGCTTCCTCCTAAATGACGGTCTCCTCAGGGCACTTAGGAACACATCTCTGGTATTGATATTCCCTGATTTTACAGATATTGTAGTGTCTTCAATACATTTCCCAGTTATGAGTGAGAACCTTCTGTGGCATTTATTTTCTTCCTCTTTTAAGCTTTAGTGGTGGAAAAATGCATAGAGATAAAAAGCAAATTTTTTTTCATATAAACGGATTTCTCCATTGGCATGGAAAGCAGCTGTCAATGGATATGAAGTTCTCAAGGAGACAAGAGCAGACAATTAATTTCCTGTTCTCTACCTTGCTGTAGATGTACTTTTTAAGTCTGTGACTGCTGCGGGGAGCAGCCCAGGAATTTTATATTTCTCAAGAAATTTCGCATTTCTTCAAGCCCAGACTTAGTTCCAAGCTCCATGACTTGGACCTGTCACTGCTAAGATCCTCTGCTATTTGCATGGAAGCAAGATCCTAAAAAAATAGCATTATCCATATGCCTGCATGATAAAAATCTAACATTTCAGAAGCAAGACAGCAGTGGATTTAGTACAAAACCCACCAGCCATTACACTCATCTCCTGTTTAACTGTGAGAGAGGTTTGAGAAGAGACACAATCATCTGTGTCATCAGAAGGAGTCTAAGGATCCTCTTGCTGACCATGTATAAGCACGGATATGATCAAACTAAGTATTGAATACCACTTGTATTGGCATTCAGTACCTACTGAACAGCAGTTTCTGGCAACTCCAACATTGCAGCTTTTTCTCTCTGTTACCTGTGGCTTACTTTTAATAAATAACAGTTTACACAGGTATGTGTTCTATATTAACATACACGTGTCCCTAACTGTGTTCTGTAAGTCTGCCAAGTATTTACTTGTAGTTATTTTAATCATTGTTGGTTTGTGCTTCCTTTCAGTATTTTATTAACGTAGGATTAAAGATCAAGCTAATGCTGCTCGCTTAATGTCTAGCTGAGCGCATAGAATGAGACTTACTTTAGTACCGGTTGGGACTTATTTTAGCTTTACTCTGTGCACAAAGCTCAGAATAAGTATTGTTAAGCCTTACAGAACATGGAATTTTTTGAAGCACATAAATTCTTGTCTAGGGCAAAACTGTAATTATTAGAGTGCAATTCACTGGAAATGATTAATGGAGCCTTTACTTGATGTGTTTTCTGGATACCTTGGGGTCTTAATCATCCGTCAGAAGAAATGTAGGAATTTTACTTTTTTTATTCTCCTAAGCCTCTGTATGCTAAGAATTACTCCAGAGGTCTTGACACTCTTTCTTTCTCACTGTTACCAAATGCATGCCTTTGAATATGCCTCTGGAGAAGATAGTGAATGAGCAGCATGGTAAAAATGATGGAGGGAATATGCTGGATGCTTTGGGAACCTGCACATCAGGTCACCCTCAGAAAACTGCTCGGTTCCAGTAATACAATTAAAGTATATAGTCTATAGGAAATGTGTCTGGTAGTTCATGGTTAACTGTGATTTCAGAATAGTCTGGGACACACTATAATTATACTCTACTAGCTGCCTGCAGTGGGAGGAGGTCTCAGTGCAGTTTGTGTAAATCTAGCTGTCTCTAGATGTGATTATCTCAGAGTAGTTTTATTAGCTCAGGCTAGATACTGTGACTTTTCATGGGTTGATCTTCTGGCTAAGTAAGCCATGTAACATGTTTAAACTTCATTTGTCAGAAGTCATCTCACAAGAGGTGGGTATTGTGACCAGTATAATGTGCAGATATCACAGTCCTGGAGAGGACTGCCTCTGGCAGTCACACCAATTGGGTATGATGTGAAAAAATGGAAGGACTTTTTCTATATAACAAGAACCTGATGTTCCAGTCACAGAAAACTGCTTCCAAAAAATGCAAGGATTAATATCATCACTGCAAGTGAAATACATGTGCTTTTCTGCCTGTATTTAGGTTTTTTCCCCTGCTTATTCTGCGTTAACCTCCAAGGCTACTGTAGAAATAATGAACTGAATCTGAAAAAAAAATCTATTATTGATCTTGCAAAAAGAGACAAAACCATGAAGTTATGCTGTTGAACATTTTTAAAGGCAGAATATAGTTGGGATATTAGTCTATGTATAACTTAAACTGGATATCCCATTAACAAGTGCTTTCTCTTCAAGAGGCTACTGTGTTGAATTAACGGAACTGTCCTTCCTATTCTGTGGGAGGAGAGATCTGTCCTCTGCTCGGGACTACAAAGGAAGCCTATAAACATGTTTACTATATCATGCTGCATTATGAACATGTCACTTTATCAATCTACATTCTTCTTGCTCCAATACAAACATCTTCAGTCAAGTGAGTTTTTATGTGTTCATGAGCACCCATACACTGAAAGGACTTTCTGTAGTGAAAGCTGAATTGTAAACATTTAATTGTTTAGCATAGGAATCAGAAGCTGGTTTTATTACATTGTTTTGTGGTATTCTGAAATATAACCAATAAAAGAGCTTTTAAGTAAGCTTTTTAATCTATTTTTTTAGCTTCCCTGTTTCTTAAAGAGTGCTGACCTTTTCTTCAACCCACCTCCCTGCTTTTAAGAAGACTCTCTGGTTGTTTCCTTTCCTAAGAAGAAACAGAATTAGTTGCTCTGCCCTGTGGTTGTTTTGGTGAAGGATTTCCTGGTTCGGGAGAAGGCTCAATGTGTCTTGTCAGCATCTATTTTGTGATTGACAGGAAGACATCTCAAAGTGTTAACCAAAAAATTATTACAAATCCAAATAAAAAGCTGTTAACAAAATGTTTAAAAAAATACTGACAAGTTTCCAAAAGTCTATTGTTAACATCCATTTTGCCTCAGTTTTCAGTCTCTTGATTCCAGCTAGAAAATCATTTTGCCAGTTCCCTATACACCTCAAAGCAATTTGTAGCAGCCAAGATCTGATGTTCTGAAAAAAGAGCTTCTGCTGCAGTAGACCTCTTTCATCTTCAATTTCTTTCTTTCTATCTTATATACTTTCACCTTTGCAGACTACTTTGAAACAAATTTTTAAAATGGATCTTCCTTTTTTTTTTTTTTTTTTCCACGTCCCCCTAAAGGAAATGGGAGTGGAACGATGAGAACAAAGAAGCAGGGAAAATAAGACCACAAGCTAACAAAGAACTGCTTTGGCATTCCTACAAAAACTATTTTGGGCTGGCTCCTGACCCCTCAGTTCCCTCTGCTCATGGCAAAATTTATTTGAAACATTTTTCTCATGGGGAAGGGTTAAATTCCTTCCAAACCAAGCAAATCCCACAGCAGCATAACCAGAAAAGGATTATGAAGCATCAGTAGCAAAAGAAACGTGTTTCTTTGCAGTAAGTAAAGCTTAATCTTCTAAACGAGAAATATCTTCTGCTATTAAACTGTAAATGGTGCAACAGTTATCAACTCTGTTGATACTTGCAGTTATTAGCAGTTTGTGTTTTTAGGGAATTTTACCCATCCTGCTCCTCCCACCTCCCCATGTTTCAGAAATCAAGTTTTTAGTATACTAGTATCTTGTTTTAGCAAGGCTGAGAATGGCAAGCTAATTAGTCATATGGAAGGTAACATAGGCCCCCTAATCTTATGAATATATTTGCTACAGGAAGCAAAGAGAGATTGTTCTCATTATAAACTCAAAATATATTGTACAAAGCCAGCATGAATAGTTACTCTGGCAGTTACTTTGTTTATGGAGGGTGATGTACATGCTCCATATCCTGTCATCTCCAGTATTTGGCAGTACTCTTAGCAAGAACTGAAGAACTGGCTTTGTTAATCCAGCAGGATGCAGACTTGAGGCCCTTGAACTGTGGATGTTTAATAAGTCATGTCTCAGCCTCAGAGATGAATGCATTTATAGAGGTGGTCCCTTTAAATGCATTTAAAGACATTTCTTATATGCAATTTACTTCTGTTTATGAGAGATATTATCTAGAGGATGCTAAAAATTTAAACATCACTGTTCATTTTTGTTTACCAGTAAAAGCTGATTGCAACCATCTGTTGTAAAACAGAAAGGGATGACTTTTCTGGCTTTTACTTCTTGCCTGTCCAAGTCTCAGCCTAGCAAAATGAGAGAGCAGTGGAAACACTGCTGTGTTGCTGGGGCCTGGCTGAATGTTGGGTAGCATAGGGGGCATCCCTCAACACACAGTGCAAAATTAAGGCAGGCTTTTCCATTTGGTAGTACTGTGCATTTGCACCTAATTTTTAAGTGCAATTAACAATCCATTTGGCAAGGTTTGTGGCACCGCTATGATTTCTACTTTGCTTGCAAACAAGGTAGTGCTAATAGTATTTCTATTGTCTATAACTGGCAAGGCTTGGATCCCATTATAAACTCTGAATGGGCAAAACTATGTTTATTTCAGTGAGGCTCCATGTAAATGCAAAGATCCACCTAGAAAATGATAATTCATTTCAGGACTACAGGATAGGCAGCTGTTTGACTCATATTTAAAATGAAGGTAACTGCAAGTTTTGTAAACAGAAATATTTTAGTTTCAATGCACATTGCCACTAAATGTTTAGAAATGTAATAACAGTTAAAATACTGACTCTAAGCTTGTTCTCAAGTCTCTGCTGGTGTGATATCGTCACCTGAAACCCTTAACAGTTGACACCAGCATTTTGGAAATGCCAGATGGTCAGCACCCGTGTAAATCAAGAGTATCTCATGATGACATCCAATTGCAGGACTGCAGGTGACCCTGTCTGGTACTGACAAGAGTGAGAATCACTGTATGAGACTCCCGTAAAAAGGAAGATGCTAATTTTTTGCCAGGAGATGAGTTCAGAATTGATAGAAATGAGACTCTGGAGGATTACATGTATGAATTGTATGATGATTGGGAATGAGAAAACATGGGCCAACTGTGTTGATACAAAAAAGTCAGGACATCCATTTGGGTTAAAAATTGTTTTGCATTATAACTTCAGTGACACCTTCCCCCTTTCCTTTTAGCTTGAAACACAGTAGCTTTCTATTATCAGTATAACCTGTTCAGGCTACTTAAAAACTCTGGAAATAGAAGTCTAAATTTTTTTTTTTTTTTTTTTTTTAAAAAGAGGGCAGACTTCTCAGGTTATACTTTTTATCTCATTTACTTCAATTACTTTTTTAGAAGTCATTCTTTCTACCTTTTCTTAGGATGAAAAAGCAATTAGCAGAAAACAAAAGCCTTGAAGCAATGAAATTCAGTATGTTATAAAGAACATGAGCCGAGATCATATCTGTCACCACAGGTAAGAGGCTTTTGATACCACCTATGTAATTCTCTTCCATGTAATTACATATGTGACCCAAGTCTGTTATTTAAAAGGATCAAACTACAGTTTTTGGTGAGGCTCTTAATAGGGCTTTTGCTGTCTGCTTTGGTTGGTTTTAATAAAGCTACTGACTGCAAGTCTGAATAATTCAGTAAATTCCACTGGTGAGGCTTTTGACTTGCCTTGATGCAAACTTTGAACACTAGTGAAGAGGACTTTGGTACACTTTATGATGGTGGTCCTACAATGCACATTTAAATTTCTGCTCTTCCTAAACATGTGCAGCCTACACCTTAAGTTGCTATGGGTGATGACAGGCTAGACTGCTAGGAAGTAAGAGTTGTCAATTCAGATGTCTGCACAGGAAAGGAATCTTTCTCCTTGAAAACTGTAAGTTCAGTTTTGCAGAACTTCCATGTCACTGTCCTTAGTGTGGATGGCTAAACAGCAAATCTTTCTGGAAACAAGCCAAAACCTAACCATTGGAAAACTCTGTATATGCTCACAATTAATTTTGTTTTTTTTCTTTGGAGAAAGATTTTAATCATGTCAGATCAAAGCCCTGGTTTTGTGAATAAAAGTAGAGCTGCCTGCTTTGGATAAAAGCTCAGTTCATGATGGTTCACCCTCAGCTGTCTTGGTTGCATCCTGAAAATAATCTGGTGGCTATCTTGGTTCTTGTGCTGAAGTTCCTGAGGAGCAACAAGGCCATCTCCTCTGCTAACCAGGCTTCAGGGCCAGTGACCTCTGGACAAGGGGCAGTCACAAGCTACTGGGAGATAGGGACAAATGGATGCCAACACAGCTCTCAGTGGGGTTAATGTAATGCCTCAGATCATTTTTTCAACTTAAAGCAGGGTATATCCTCTAGGGCAAAGCTCCATGTTGACACGGCTGCGTATGAATGAGTGCCAAGAGAACTCCTGCAGCACTAGTCAGGAAGTGTTTGCTCTGCACAGTGGTGCCCTGCAAACAAAGCTTCTTTTGGGTTAGTGGATGCAGGTGCCTCCAAATAACTGAGCAGCCTGGACCTCTAGGAAAGTTATTGTTGTAAGATCACTCAGTCTGACTTCAAACTCAGTCTGGAAAATGCCATTCACAAAAGCTGTGATGTACTGAGACAGGCAATTCAAATTTAGGCATATACATCCTTTACTTCCATATCTGTCTGCACACTGTACTACTGTTAAGGTTGAGTTGGTCTCTAATTGCTCTGTCTGAACTCTGGGAGAGATGATTCCTCTTCTCTCTGGATAGATGGGTGGATGGATGGATAAAATGTTTGGATGTTGTAGTCTGACACCAACACCTGAGATGTGCCCCAACCTGTTCTATGAAATCCATACCAAGATGAGGTTGGATGAGACTTCGAGCAACTTGATCTAGTAAAAGATGTCCCTGTCCATGGCTTGAGGGTTGGGCTAGATGATCATTAAAGGTCCCTTCTAAACCACATTATTCAGCTGTTCTATAATTCCATGAAGTTTGTTGGTACCCTCGATATTTTGCGACTGGCTCAATTTCTGTGTTCTAGTGCTCTTGCTATTTGAATCTAACCTTGATGTTCAGGACAGAAAGTTTAGAAAATGTGAGAATTTTCTTTGTCACTCATTCATATATCTGTTCTTTCACAAAACCTAACTCCTTCTGGAAGTTCACCTTTCTAGGTTTCCCCAGGCTCTCTCCAGATGCGTACAAGTGGGGTTTCTTTTTTTACTGTATCTCAGAAGGCACCATCAGTTTTCTCTAATTAAACTCCTATCTTAATAATACCTTGGCTGAATGCCATGATATGAAAATTCTTCTGCAAATCTTTTTAGAGGATTATGGCTGAGTAAAGCACCATACTGTGCTTAAAGACTTCCGAACAGTTAGGGATTGAAATGGTTTCAGAATATGTTGTCACCTCTATTAAAACATTTCTGTAAGTACAAATGTAGACTTCAGAGGGAAGGGAAATTCATTATGAAGATTAGTGTTCCTGGTTTTAAGTTTGGATACATATGCAAGGATAAGCATAGCATGATTTTAATATTCTAAAATGCATGGGTTTACTTGAGCTACTGACTGAGGTCAGGAATGGTATCAGTTATGTTTTAGTCCTACCTGGTTCTATTTCTGAGAAACTTGCTCTTTTTCAGAACTTAGAACTTTTGCAGAAAATGAAATAAAATGGATTACATTGTTTGGAAAACTTTTTTGGTTTTTTTTTAGATCTTTCATAGCCAGTGGCAATGTGAGCAAAACAAGAAAAGTCAGTGAAACTTCAGAAGCACTAACCAAAATGAAAATGCAGTTGTGCGAGCTGTGGTCTAAATCCGTGCAAGTCAAATTAAAGACCCTGCCCCCCAAAAGGCCCATTTTTCAAAGACTGAGTAAAAATGTACAGAACCTTATTGAGCTAACTTCAATTAATCTAAATTAAAACAACCATGGAACCTTTTCTGAGCGCATTGATATTATTTTAATAGAAATAAAGTAATATTCCTAAAAACCTTTTAGTTTGTAGTAAATTGGAGAGCAGTTAACTGTGAGAACAACTCCTCATCTTCATTAACTGAGCTGTGTGGTCTAGGGGTTGTGAAGGAATGACTGGAGCAGGAACAACAGACTTCAAAGAAAGAGAGGGAAGACTGGGCATTTTGAACGTGCATTTTGAAACCTAGTTGTGAGTATTGTTACAAGGAGTGGTGTCATGGTTTAGGGTCAGGGTGGCCCCTTAGACCAATAACAGACGCTCTCTGTTAAACCCCCTCCCTCCCCAAAGGGGAAGA
>JAAGNO010019386.1:0-34429 GCA_033439905.1 Ceryle rudis
CATGGAGCAGATTCTCCTAGAAGGTCTGGTAAGGCACATGGAGGACAGGGAGGTGATCAAGGACAGCCAGCATGGCTGCACTAGGGGGAAAACCTGCCTGACAAACCTAGTGGCTTTCTACGACGGAGAGACTGCATCGGTGGGCAAGGGACGACCTGTGGATGTGATCTATCTGTACTTCTGCAAGGCCTTTGACACGGTCCCCCACAACATCCTGCTCACAAGCTGGAGAGATACAGATTTGGTGGGTGGACCATTCAGTGGATAAGGAATTGGCTGGATGGCTGCATCCAGAGAGTAGTGGTCAATGGCTCAAAGTCCAGAAGGAGAGCAGTGACAAGTGGTGTCCCTCAGGGGTTCATACTGGAGCCTGTCTTGTTTAACATTTTTATCAATGACATAGACAGCGGGATTGAATGCACCATGATCAAGTTTGCAGATGACACCAAGCTGAGTGGTGCTGTCAATACACCAGAGGGATAGTATGTGGAGTACATGGACCTGATGGAGTGGGTCCAGAGGAGGGCTACAAGGAGGATCAGGGGGCTGGAACACCTCTCCTACAAGGACAGGCTCAGGGAGCTGGGATTGTTCAGCCTCGAGAAGAGAAGGCTCAGGGGAGACCTAATAGCGACCTTCCAGTACCTGAAGGGAGCTTATAAAAAGCCTGGAGAGGGCCCGTTTACATGGGCCTGGAGTGAAAGGACGAGGGACAATGGTTTTAAATTAGAAAAGAGTGGATTTAGATTGGATGGAAGGAAGAAGTTCTTTACCATAAGGGTGGTGGAACACTGGAACGTGTTGCCCAGGGAGGTGGTTGAAGCCCCATCCCTGGAGACATTCAAGGTGAGGTTTGATGAGGCTCTGAGCAACCTGCTCTAGTTGAAGATGGCCCTGCTGTCAGTAGGGGGGTTGGACTAGATGACCTCTGGAGGTCCCTCCCAACCCAGACATTTTTATGATCATATGAGTCTATATTTTTTCAAGGAAGTGTAGCAAATACTTTTCACAAATTAGAAGAACGTGAGATTTTTCCTATAAGTAGATGCCTAGTATCTGAGATATGTATAAACTACCAGAAGTGCAAAAATGAAAGTTAAATAAGAACCACCAACCCTCCAAAAAATTGACTACTTTTCAGG
The DNA here is from genome assembly GCA_033439905.1 of Ceryle rudis. Lineage (NCBI taxonomy): Eukaryota > Metazoa > Chordata > Aves > Coraciiformes > Cerylidae > Ceryle > Ceryle rudis. The sequence goes on from JAAGNO010019386.1 coordinate 1,143, forward strand.
AGAGCCAAATCCACAGCCACTTCTGTTCACCTGACCCTTCCACTCATAATACATTGGCAACACCTTGATGATGTGACATTATGTCCCTGCCCTCTCATCTGCTGGTTGGGATGCTCGTGTCCGTGTAGGCACTGTGGGAACTTGCTTATTCTTCTTGCTGGTACTGACTTGCATCCTATGATCAGAAAGTTAACATGTAAAAGATCTGACTGGCTCTCGGCATTATTGAAATTATTGTGCACTGTAAAACAGTGCAGCTGCATTGACTTGCACCTGCTGAGGCTCAACGCTTCAGAATCTTTATGGAACAATTACTGGGAATATATTAATAGCAGGTGATTAGGTCTTGTGGAAGGAAAGGGTTTGTAATACTCATAATATCGGGTCATGGCTGTAATTATAAGGAAATCAATGACAAATCTTTGATACCCCCTGTCCCCAGATCCCAGCTATCTGTGATGATAACTGAAAACTGGAAAAATGGTTTTGGTCATATAGTTCTTTTGAAATATTTCAATATTCCAACAAGTAGGAAAAAAAAAAAAAATCTCTTTTGGAGACAATAAATGTCTTTGACCTCTAGCTGATAAAGCTCTGTGCAGTTTGAAGGGGTTTTGTGTTTTTTTTTTTTAACTCTTAGAACTAATTTTTTTAAAATAAAATTTAAGCATTTTTTGAAATGGAAACATTGGTTTCAAACTGAGGGCCCAACATATTTAGTTTAGAAAGTATTTTTCTTCAAAATAATTTCTGGTAGTGGTATTAACTTGCTATGCAGTTTGGTTGGCTGTAGTTTGTCTTTCGTGTAACATTTGTTGTGCATAAACATCCTCTCTGCTCATTTCTTCTGTCTCCAAGGTCTCTGTCAATGTCTGCAGATGTCCCTCCTCTTTGTCTCTCGTGCATTTCCCATTCTCAGATCCTCTTTTGCCAAGAAACCACATAAAACTTTAAAGCATTTGTTGCTTGAGGTTTACTTTTTGACTTCCAGCTTCCTTGTATCTTCGATCCTTCATAAAGAACTGGGCACAGCATACTGCTCTGTGGCCAGATCCTTTCCCTAGGACATCTTTTGGACCTTTCTTTCCACCATGCTTCTCTTCCAGCACATTTCCTTTCACATTCCTTGTCCAGATTTTTCCTCAAAGGTATTTGCCTCTCCTCCAAGTCTCTATCTACAGCCACAAACCTTGCAGCCTCCCTCTCCCTCAGGACACCTCACTGTCATTTGGTTTGTCTCATGTTCAGAGACCTGTCTTGCTGTTTCAGTGACATACTTTCACCTGCTCTTATTGAAGCATTGTTATGGATCAGTGATTTCATAGGTTGAAGGCAAGTGTGGAGAGATGTGCAATAACGTGCGCTCACAGGGATCACATGAATGACTGCTCTCCAGCCTCACCGAACACAAGCTGGATCCAGTTTGGAAGCTGTATAGACACATTAGCATGGAGCTGTGTCCAAGTTAATAATCCCTAATAAGGTGATATGGCTCCATGTCTTTTGGACCAAGGCAGGCTTATGCTATGTTGAGCTTGGATGCATCTATACCAACCTATATAAAAATATAATATAATTTTATTTTTCTTGAATTTGCATCAAAAATTCCTCATATCTCCTGGTTGTGCTGTTGGGAGCTTTCCTGATGGGTTCTGCTACAACAGGCAATCTGTTGTGTGCAGGAGTACAGTTGTTGCCTCTTTCTTGGATAAGAGTGAGAAAAAAAAAAAACGATGGTTGCACAACAGCTCATCTCTGACGTTGGCGAGCATTGCAAATGAGCTCGTGGGCTGGAGCCCTGAGTTCAGGATGTCGCTAGAAAGACGAAAGAATTGGCAGGTGTGGGAGTGATACAGAGGTGCAGCTGAAATTTAATTTCCTCCAGAACCATTCTCCACAAGCTGTGCAAACTTTCTTTAGCTAAATAAATACACGTAAAGACAAAGATTTCCCATTTTCCTAGAAATACTCATGGTAACAACTGCCTGTGCTTTCACTCCTGGAGCCTTAACAAACAGTCTGCACATTTGCATTTTCTCTAATAGTCTCAGCAGTAAACTTCCTTCCAAAAAGAGGGGAAAAAAGGAAATCTTGTGTTCCCTGAATGCAGAAAGAAATTACACATTCTGTCTCTGTCTCTCGTACATACAGATACACAATTTAGTACTTTACATCTTCAAAGCACTGCTCAAATAGGGACTAAATTGTGTTTGTAAACTCTCGCTTTGGGAGACAAGTTCAAATGGGGCTTAAGTCCCAAATGAAATGTTGATGGTCTCAGTCAAGCTCCTAGTGGACATTTGCCACAAAAGCACAGCATTGTTTGCTTGTATTGATAACAATTAGTACTATTGCTCTATGTTACAGCACAGCCGCGATCAAAGACATATTGTACGATGCATTGGGCGTGCAAAGAATAAAAGACTGGCCCTGCCTCAAAATGTGAACAGAAGAAAAAGAAAAAAAAAAAAAAAATCAAAGAAATGATCTGTTCTTCTTTCTGTTTTGCAGAGAAGGAACCAGGGGCTGCAGTCCACAAACGCAGTTAAACTAATGCTTGCTACTGTCCCATTTTTTTGCCTATTTTGCTAAATCCAAGGTAAAATTATGAAATGATGTGACTGTGGTCACGGGGGGAGTCTATGTCAAAGCCAGGAACAGAACCTAGCTCTGACGAGCCCATAGAAATTGTGTTAACTGGAAGGTTACCCTTCCTCTCCAAATGGAGTTTAATGAATATAACACACTTCAATAGGTGTATTCATAAGAAGTTACCCATTATGGATGTAATGCATGAGTTTTTCTCTCTTGGAAATAGGTTACTCTTACTGGCCATTTCCTGGTCAGGTTTTGATGAGTCCCTTTCAGGCACAGTTCCCATTGAAATAGGTTTGCCTGAATGAGGACTTAAGGAACAACTGAATAAAGACCTCTATAATTGCTCTATAATGATTAAATGGTTCCCATGAGCAAGGCAGTTCAGAAAGACGTGCTTTCACTTAGCAACATTCGCGCTGCCAAAATGAAATAGCCACATCTACTGCAGGCAGAACTTAATTCATTGTTGTTTCTGCTGTTTATTGTGGCAGACTAGAGACTGGACAGGATCAGGCCAGGAGAGTGGTACAGATGTTAGCGATGCAGTTTAAAGGCAATGTTTCTTCAGAAGGATTGAGCTGGAGTCCAGATGGATATATAGACTTTATTTTGAGGTGATTTTGCAAACTGTTCCTACAGGGGCAAGCAGTTCTTCAGGTCCTATGAGGTTAGCCAAAAAAGCCCCACATTTTACCTCACCAATCTCTCAGGGTGTTTTTACATTCTTATTTTTAAAATCGACATATTGTAGCTTAAGAGGAAGGACAAGAATTGTATTGAACTCCTTGGTAAAGAAAAGGGAGGAGCAGAACAGCCAATAGTGAGTTGATCCGAACCCCATTTCAGCAAGTCTCGTCCTTTGGACCTGTGGATGCTGGATCTGGTCCTAGTAGCACTATGGGAGGAGAGTGGAAGGCAGGAGCTGGTGGGTAATGGACTGCTACAAAGCAGCAAGGGGAGGCTACAGGAACTAAGCAATATTCTTGGGGCTTCAGAGAGCATCCTCTTGTGTGTGCACCTTCCCCAGGACTTTTGAGGTTGTTTATTGAGAGGCTGAAGGTTTCCCCAGCTGATTTTGAAATGCTCAACCCTGCTTTGGGCACACAGGACACAGGGCAATGTCACCCAGTGAATGCTTGCACCCCAAAGGTAGAAATGGCAATGCTCAAAGTTGAACCATCTTTGTAGATTTCCCTTGAAACTGGCTGCTAAACAATGGAGTTGCATCCCTTGAAAATGAGGAGCTCACACAAATAAGCTTTGCATTGTCAGCTGTAAAGAGAGAAGAGCGTTTTGTTCCTCAGGGCCATATTCTAATCTCAGATGCACAGTGTCATTACCATATAGCTTAAAAAAGCAGATATTTCTGAGATGATAGTTGTGTGCAAAGCTCTCAAGGAAACCAATATCCTTCAGGAGTTTTTGCATGCACTCAGACATACACAGCAATGACATGTGCCCCTGACAGATCATCTTTAGTTAAGGGGTAAAAGAGAGGATGGGAAAGCCAAACAGAAATGTAGGTGAAGAAGTGGAATATGTCAGAATTGGAGCTGGAAGCTTATGAGCAGCCTTTCACTTCTGAGAGGGACATGTGCCTGCAGTGTGGGAGGCTGTCTGTCTCATGATAATATAAGACATCACTGGAACATAAGACTAGAAAGTGTGTTGAGTCTTACAGTGGTACTGAGACAGTAAGGGAAGCTAATACATTTTTGAGAGTCTGTGGGTGTTGTTTGTGTATTTGGTTTGGGTTGCTTTGTTGTTGTTATTGGTAGTCTTAGCTTGCAACATGAATAGATCATTTGGGTCTTTTGAGCCAGAACTAATTGGTGTCAACAGCTAACTGGTGTCTGACCTCAGTCTAGCTACTGGGAAACAGCTGCCAGCATCACAAAACCACCCTGGCAGCAGGCGGTGGCAAGTAATCGCAGAAAGATGGGGCCAGAAGGAATCTCATGAGATCATATAATCAATGAACAGGTGTCCCTTCTGCCCTATGGGCTGAATGCCAAGGTATTCACATGTAAAGAGTCCCAACAGGCATGTCTCATGCCTTTGAGATCTTGGAGGGTGGGGCTTTCAAGAGTGGTAGGTGGCAATGTCTCCCTGTGATGCCATGCTGCAAGATGGGACTGAGCTAGGCAGGGTTGGTGTGCAGTGGTGCTTGGCATTCTGGTCAGCACTTCTTGCTAACTTTTCTCCAGAAACCACTGAGTGGGACTGCCAAGCAGCCCTTGTGCTGGCACAGGTCATCTGGCCGGCAGCTCTGGGATGCTGTCTTCCAGGGGAGCTGCACTCGATCTGGGTGAGAGCCAAATGGCTGCCTTTGGAAGCTGGAACATCTACTTCTAACAGATAGACTTATAATAATTAATGGGTATCCAGATTAACTGAGGATGCTTGTGAACATGTGGTAGGGTTTGGTGCCTAGGAAAACATTTGCAAAATATTGTATAGGTCTATATAAAAATTGCGAGATAGCTCCCAAAACAGGATGGGTAAAGCTTAAACCAGGGTGCAACGCCCTAACTCTTTCTGTGCCTTGGTGGTCAGGTGTGGCTTTGTGCATCTAAGAGCAGCTTGCCTTAGTTTCACACTGCATCTTGGGTTGCAGTGGTGGTGTCTGAGATGGGAAGAACCCAGTGACTACTTTACAGGTTGGCACCTGATTTAAAGAGGTGCAGAGACCTTGTGCAGTGGCAAAATGCTCTCCCTGTCGTATGTTAACCCATAGCAGTTTTCCCTTGGATTTTGGTAATCACCCTTGGGTGGACAGAAACCAAATGCACATACAGCACAGTGGTGGCAGCTCCAGGTTTGTATCTGAAAAGAAGTTTGTATTTCTTGGGTCACCAAAGTGGAGGAAAAAAACCTTCATTCCACGTTGCATGGCTGTAATAGAACACTGTCATCCCAATGGAATGTTAAAGGCTCCCTGTTTTAGGGTATTTCCTTTGCATGATTTCCTTACCCCCAACATTAGTTCCCATGACCATGTGTTGGGCTTTAGCCAGGTTCTTTGTCTTTCATCTAGGAGCTTTTTTTTTACAGGCATTGGGACAGCTGGGGGAGAGAAGACAATTCTAGCTGTGATAGGGGAGTGTCACAGTTTGGCAGGCACCAGAGTCAAATAACTTCTCTGAGCCTTGCTCCTGGAGTAAAAAGAAAAACCTGGTAGTAAAAAGAAGACACAAGTTTGCCTCGTGCATCCTCGAAGAGACATAACAGATGCTTCTTATGACCCTCCGGGATCTGTCTGAAATGAAGAACCAAAGCCAACTTCATGACTCTGTTTATCTCCGCCAGGCCTGTGAGATGAATTCCGTCATGCCAGTGTCAGAAACTGCTCTCATGTCTAGGAGATGAATATGGATATTTGTCATCTCCAAAGCTAGGAGCTCCTTGCTCCAACAGAATCATTCTCGTGCCAGTCAATGATCCAGTGCAACATAGCTGGCCTTTGGGAGGGGGGTGTGATTGCAGATTTATCTCCTGATACCACTCAAACTTTTTGCCTGCCCACAAGGTTGAACTAGCATAATCCTCAGTAAAATGGTTCACACCTTGGTGGCTTCTCAAACACTGGATGAAATACTGTGTGGCTTGAGGAAACCTCTCTAATAATGTCTTAGGGAGATATTGACCTCCACATCCAACAGTGACCTTCTGTTGAGCTATTCTCCAGCCAAAACTGGTGCAGTTTTGACCTTCAGATCCTTTCCCATCCTTTCTGAACAAGTTTGTGGAATATAAGGAAAAAAAAAAATGACAGACTGGATATTGGTGGAAGTTAGGGTTTTGCTCTTCACTAAGCATTCAAGCATCTCTTCAAAGTCTTAACTCTGTTTTTCTATGGCTAAGTGAAGCCATGACAATGAATTTACAACAGTTATACTCTGCCAGGCCCTGGCCTGAGCCAGCGGTGTGCTTCAAAAAGTGTAGCCTTGAAGCCTACCAAGCGCAACGCAATCACTCGCACGCTTAAGCTTGAGCACATCTGTAATGCCTTGCTGGAGGTGGGCTGGTGCTCAGCATCGAGACTCCAAGGCAAAGATTGCTCAGGAAGGGGCTCAAATAATAGGAAAATAATGACCAAAAACTGCCTGTTTATTGCAGCTTCTCTGGAAACACAAGAGGCAGGTTTGGGGAGCAAGGACAAAATGAAAGTTGCAGAACAATGAGTCATTTCAAGCACTTGAGAATATATTTCAAGCAAGAGAGAAGAAAAGAAATAAAAAGAAAAGTAGACAGTGAAATTTCTGAAACAGACTTGAGTGCATTTTTTTTTCTGCTGCTGGTTGATGTATCACCTTTCTTAATGATCTTTTTTTTTTCTTTAAACTGAAAATATACATTATTTTCCAACCCTTCTTCAGTGAAGTAAATCTAAAATGAAAACAAACCGCACATTTGGCCAACTCTGCCTTAAAACTGCACATCAAGAACATTTCCAGTGACAAATACTTTCAAGGCAAACAAACTGAAGAGAAATTAAAAAATCTCTGTGGGGCATAAATATGTAATTACACTCACACAGGGAGCATTTTATCAGGTAAACCATCCTACTTTGTTAATTGAAATGCTGCAGCACAAGGTTTTTGACAAAGGGGCTGGAACATGCATGCATATTTCTCACTGCTGCTGTTCCATTTCTCTCTCTCTCTCTCTCTCTCCTTTCCCTGTGTGCTCCAGTGATGGTGTAGTGATCACCCCTGCTTTCTTTGTTCAAATATTCTCATTTCTACTACCTCCACTTAATTCTGGCACGGAAAGTTTTCTTTTCACTGGAGGCATAGCCTTGGGGGGGGGTGGGGGGGGTGGGGCTTTGGTGATTTGAAACAACCCAAACACCAGAAACCAAGCCTCATTCTTAAATTACATTCTCCAGAAACAATAAAACCTTGAGAATTAAAAAAGAAAGCAGAAAGAATAAAAAGAACTGCAGGACATAGGTGCAGCTGTGTTGACCTAATCCCATCAAAACGATCTTGTGAGGGTAAAGATGAGTTATGGGAGTTGATGGGAACAAGGCTGAAGTTTGGGATTGAAAAGATTTGAGGTCCAGATACCAAGCCTTTGTTACAGAAGCATTTGTCAGTATTTAGTGGCCATGGGCAACAATCAGTGAAATATTTACGGCATGATCACTTCCAAGAAACATGGCTGCTGGCAGGACGTGTAATTGTCTAAATGCAAGAGGCAATGCCAGCTGTGGTTTTGCTCACCCATCTGCGATGGCTCTGCCATGCCAGTTCTGTTGCCCTGAGAAGGAAGCAGGGCATATCCTCCTCGGGAAGGAGGGGTACAGGGTAGTCCCATACACAGACCAGCTGCTGACACTTGCTTGGCAGTGGTGACTAACTGTGACGACAACTAGGCAGTGAGGAGATGCCCAGCCTTCCTCTAGAGCAAAAATGGGATGCTGGCATCTTTTCTCCCTCCAGATGAATGGAGAATAATAGGTTCTTCTTTTTCATGACCTCCTTGCCTAGTTCAGTCTTTCTCTTGCATTTTCTTTCCCTCTAATATGTGGTGCGGAAGGTGGTCCAGTTGCACAGCATTTAGGTATCACCGTGTTGGGAAACTCAGAAAGGTTTCAGTGTTTTTCTTGATGAGTTTTATATGTTCCTTATTCCCTTTCTGCTCCATGCCCATCTTTGCTTTTCTGTATATATCCTTCTCTTTCACAGTCCTCTTTGTCATGTTCCACAACAATCATCTTGACTCCATTTCCCATTCTTTTTCCAGGCTCTGCTGTTTGTTGTGAGCAAAAGAAGATCAAAATGAGCAATAGAGGGGTTGATGTTTCTGAAGAAGGATGGCTTTACCATACCGTGCACCTCTCCAGGTAAATCACGTCAAAAGGACATAGACAGGTAATCCCCTGAAAATCATTCTAAAATGGCCAAAATAAGTGTGCGCAATCTCTTAGTTTGTCTCTGCTTCCTTCACCTGGATTTACAACATGATAATTACTCACAGGATTGATGTGCTTGACTAGTTCAGATACATGAGTTATTTAGAAACTAAGCCACTGTCGTTAAAGACCAAGAAGTTTGCAGGGTTCAGAAGACACAATTTCTCCTCTTCATGTAACCTTGTCACACAACATAACCCTTCCCCATGATTTAAGTGTATCTGAAATTAAGATGTCAGGAAAAGAGCTGAAGAACGAGCCAAGATCTCTTTGTTTGACCAGACCTTTCTTCCACAACTGAGGTCAGTCATGACTAGACTAAGAAACAAATCAGCCGCACACATCCTATTCCCTGAATGGTTTTAACTGGGGAGACAGCGAATGACACAGGTACATGTTGTGATTCTTTGCAGAGGAAATCAGGTTCAGGGAAGGAAGATTTGCACCCAGTTCACACAGCAAAATGGAGTCAGGGATGCAGCTGGAGCTTTCGTCTGAATCTCAAAGCTAGAAACATCCCTAGGTTGCCCAGCTTATATGTGGTGCAGTGCAGTCCTACTGAGATATAATGTTGGAAGTAGGAAGGGGCTCAAGCTGAGCTCTGCCTTTCTTACTCAGATATAATATTGCATGCTCTCAAAATCAGAGAGTGCTGTTGTGTAGGTACTGTAAGAGAAGAGAACGGAGGAGAGATTGTCACAGAGAGGTGGAAACAAGGAGACAGTGCTGGCTGACATGGTTGACATCAGTTAGACTGATCCAGCAGTGTGACAGCTGTCAAGCCATTTGGAGTTACCGGAGCACAGAGAAGGGACTTGGGAAGGATGGTGAGATATGGGATGCCCATGAAGAATGTTCTCAAAGGCATGAGAGGCATCTTGAAGAAAGCACATGTGGAAATGTAACAGGCTGGTGATAATGCAAGAGTCAGGTGTGTTGAGGCAATATTGTTGATAATGACATAGATAGTAGGTTGTGCTAGAAGGTTCTAGCAGGGATCTTGGAGGTAAAAAGCAGTAGCTTGTCCCCAGTGGCCAGGAAATACTGAGGAACAGTGATGGTGGCTCCCTCAATGTCATGTTCATGCAGGTGAACTCTCTTCCGGCACTAGGGACTGGGGCAGGACAGCCTCTTCCTACACAATGCACAGAAAGGTGACTGAGTGGATGTGAGAGCAGTTACCTGAGCTGTGAGAAGGACCAGGACTTTGAACTCCTCTGTAAGCCCTTTCTGGAAGGGGTTACTGGCTGCTGGGCTGTGTTTTGAGTTTAGTCTCTCTTTGTCTTTGCTGCAGAAACTGTTCTGGTCTACACAAATATTTAAATATTCCTTCAGATCTGGCAAATTAGTACCTTCAACATGCAGGCAAGAGCTGTTTGCTCTTTGTCTCTAAATCCTGAATAATTTTACACAAGGAAGACCAGGCTCCGTGTAGGACATGTGTGAAATCTGGGGTGCTGAACAGAACATTTTAACCATTATCACGTCCTTTCTCTTGTATATCTGACTGAGTAGAGTCTCTAGCATGAGAATCCCACCAGTGCTTTGCAGGACCTGGGTGGGCAAGTGAGTGCCCAGCAGCTGCAGTTCAGGTACTACAAAGAATTTTCTGGTGGAAGCTGGAACATCCAGAGAATTCCATTATCTTGAGATTTAAGCACCAACTTGGCAGGGCTTTTAATCCTGACATTCAAGACCACTTGTGGGTCTACATTTTGGTACACCAGGTATTTTATTCTTGGCCTGTTTTGTTAGACAAATGCTTCTGGCAAATCACCATTGACCCTTCAATGTCCTTGGATGGTTTGTGTCCTTGGATGGTTAAGTCACATTCACGGGTATTCTTGCCCATCTTTTTCTCTTCCCTTTCTTTGTCTTTTGAGCTGTATGGTGGGTGTTTGCTCAATAAACAATGTTTGAAGTCAGTCGTCTCCAGGTATCTGTGTTGACTGAAACCACTGTACTGTGGCAGAGAGTGCAAACAGAGCAGCTTAGTCGATACTGTTATGGTTCACGTGAAGCGCTCAAACATGGCTGATGAGGATTTCCCTAGTGACAGATCAGCAAATGCTTGAAGCAGTTTGGCATTGTATGATTTTTCTATTTTATTGCCATCATTTTCCTAAAACACAAGACTGGCTTCCTTTGGTTTATTTAAAACACAGTGAAAGCATCTTTGCATCAATTTGACTGGAAAGCTGGTTATTCAGCCATTCAACTCTAATTCTCCACCTGATATTTTCCCAGGAACATCTTTCTTGGATGTTTCAATGTCTTTTAGTAGATCTGCAAAACAGAGCAGCCCTTCAGACAGTCACAGCACCCAGTGCTGAACTATCAGGGGTGGGAATGTAATCTGGAAGGGAAAGCTTATGGAAGAGTGATGATATGATACTGTGGATTTATTTATCATTTAAAAGACACCTTGAGAAAACTGAAACACTAACTTCAGCCTATGGTCTTGCCATGACAACATCAGACAGGTTGGCCAGAAATTTCCAAAGGTTTTCATTGATACCTTTTCCTTTTATTTTGTTAAAAATGCTACTCTCTTACATTTCCTGCTTCAGCTTTTTGTTATTTCTAATGGATGAATCTGTATCTCTTTCAGTGTCTCTGTTTTCTTTATTATAATGTTAATTAATAAATGCAGGCTGGTTTTGCTGAGAGCGGTAACATTTGCTCCTGCTGGTGAGTAGGGCATTCCATTAATCCAAACTATGATGCCAACTAAAAGTCCACTTGCCTGTGGTCCTTTCAAATCCCTCAGTGATTTTGTAAACCAGATGATGAGCCCAGGAAAGTGTTTGCCAAACTCAGATTTAGTCTGTGGTGCAGTTATAGCTGAATGAAGTGTTGAAGCACCAGTAGGACCATATTATTTCCTGGTAAGACTGTCTTGTTCATTCTGAACAATTACAGGAACACTTCAGAAAATTGAACACCTCCTGTAGGCACCCTGGAAGTAGCATATTCCAGTTTTATGCACTCATTTTTTTGTCAACTAAAGGGCTTTTCTTAAAGCGGACTTTCTTAAACTACTCTTACATCTGTGACTCCTGAGATTATCATGTTTTCAGATGATTTCCCCTTCTCCTAAATGCCTCTCAATCTCAGATCTTCATCAAACTGAATTTGTATCTTCCCATATTTCTCCCTTTTTTGAAGAAATACCTTTCTATTTCCCTTTACACTCAAATAAACATTTGTTGCTTCATTTCACTTGGTCTCCTCTACCTGGGAAAACCTACAGCCTCTTCATGAAGCTGGTTAATGTGATATGTTGGTGCAAAGAAGTGTCCTTTCTTGGCCATCTCCACAAGAACTTTCCTGCCTGAGCTCTGCGATGATGTGCTTTTAATTGGCTTTTCATTTGGGAAGATTATATAATATACTTAAATGAAAACCACAGAGGTGTTGTTAATACGTAGGTTAGAAATTGCAAACAAAATGATAAGTGGCTGAATTGTTTCTGAGCTTATTCAGGCAAATTCACATTTCCTTCCCCATGCACTTAATGTGAAATACACCAGAAAGTCCATAATTAGGAAATTATACGGATTTAAAACCTATATTGCAAAAATACATTTCTGCAGCTCTGGAGGTTGCAAACATGCTTTCCATGTAGAGCTGCATGTTGCATTTATGCTGATTTAATCATTCATTAAACATTAGTAAGAGGCCAATTATGCTGTTCAAGAATAAGATGTTTTACGAGAAAATGACAAAAAGATACATGTAATCATTGAAATGCCAGTTTACAATCAGATAGGATGGGAAATAATCCCTTTAGCAAGCTTAAGCTTTTACATATTAATGGCAACATTGGGGAGAGTGGGAAGAGGGCTTTAACAGCCTTGCGGCCTTCCGGCCCTAATCAGAAAGTGAGTACTTGAGATGCTCTGGACAAAGATTTAATACACTGTTTTATTCTGTGGCAGAGGTACCACCGGACATACTCTTTAATTGCCCTACCTGTAGCTTAGCCAAGTGTGTGTCTAGAGATAGGTACAGAAACATAGACAACATAGTGGCTAGAAATATTATTCTGACTCTTCAGAGAGGTGAGATATTCTGGCGAGGGAAGAGAGTTAACATACACTGGGATGTTTCCATACTTATATTTCTGATGACCCACGTCAATCACTTTGTGGAAAAGGGAGGAGGATGGAGGGAGGACATGCCAATAAAATCACACCTGTGAAATCATGGCTGCAGTAGAAGCAGAGAGGGACAAAAACCCATCTTCCCACCTCTCTTCCAATACAAGACTTAGGGACACCACACAAAGCTCTTGGGTCACAGGTGCAAAACAGAAAGAAGCAGTTCTTTGCACATAGTGTTGTGAAGTGATGGAACTCCTTGCTGCAGGGTCTGGTGGATGCTCTAAGTTGGCATAAGTTCAAAAAGTGAGCAGATGAATTGGTGGAAAGTTGTTTAGGAACAGTTAAGCGACTATTAAGCCTCTTGCTCTGGAGATGTCTCAGCTGCAAATTTTTGCACACTGGAAAAAGGTACTATGAAAACATAAGGCTGGTTCAGAAACCTCCCCTTAGTTCTTTGCTTTCTGTGGCTATTGGAGGCAGGATGACAAGTCAAATGGACATTTCAGCTGGTTGTTCTTATGTTTTCATATATGTGTGTATGTGTATATATATCAGTGAAATATATTTTTCTTTTTATTCTTTTTGTTACCTAGTACAGACTCCTGTGAAAAAAATCATTCAGCATTGTTTCTCTCATGTATAACACGTACCAGACACCTAAAGAAGACAACATTCAGTAAACCATGGGCTGCATGCTGAAAGAACTGAGTCTACTTTGGTGTGTATGAGATCAGAAAACAGACAAAGCTACACAAGGCCAAAAAACTACAGAGGTAAGGTAAGGTAAAAAACAAGATGAACTCTCCTCCAAAATGACTCATCTTTGAAGCTGGCTGGGTACTTTGTGGCTGAAAATCTCACAGTTCCTCCAGGATCGAGCTCTTCTGTCTTTTTCTCTGAGCACATTTGGACTGAAGGCTGAGTAGGGTTGGGCAAAGAAAATCCATCATGATCTGAGCAAACACTCAATCCTTATGAAAAATCAAAGACGGGAAACCCAAAGGTATGGGGACTTGTTGGCAATAAAGAAAATGGATGTGGGATCAAGAAGTCCTAGGGCAAGAACAGAAAAAACAGGGAATACCCATGTGAGCAGAAGATGGGTTCCAGAAAAACTTCAGCAAAGCGTCACCAGCTTCTCAGGGCCATGCCAAGCATTGGTGTTCTCTGACTGCTTTACCGACTCGTACATCTGGCTGCCCAAACCTACAGCCGCCTTTTCCCAAAACCAGTTGGTCAGCTGTCCCCGTTGCCATGCCGGCCTCTGGGCAACGGACCTGAGTGATGCTGTTGAGAGGGAGAAAAATGTATTCCAGCGATAATATTGAAGGGTTACAGCTGCCAAACACACTGTGTCTGTGGAAACACCTGTTGAGTAGCTGTTGCAGTGGGAAGAGCAAGATGAAGAAAGACAGCTGTAAAAGTGCCAGCAGCAGTAGGAAGCTCTACCAAGACTGCTTTGTGCCAGTTAGAGATGTGCCAAATTATTTGGCTGCCTTTCAAATATCTGGGTGTCCACTACATTTGCCAGCTCGTGCTCCCAGGGAATACTTCAGCATTAACACCACTACTGCCACGCTCCCGCTGCTCTTCCACTTTAATTGCTGCCTTTACATTTCAGTATTTCTTTTATTTCTCTCTCCTTCTAGTGCAAAGGAAAGCCCAGTGTTGCAGTGCAGAGCCCAAAATAAGGTCTGGGATCTGCAGCTGGTAGGAAGACAAAGCATCACCGTAAAGGTTTTTGGCAGTTGGCTTGTGAGATCTGCTGGGTTATTATTTTGTGTCTCTCCTGTTGTCGTTGTTGTCTTTTTTTCCAGAGAATAATAATTTTATCTTTTACAAACAGTTAGCTAACCTACATGCTTCTCCTGCCTGTCCATCTAGAAATGCTTGGAACTGCAGAGCTCAGCTTTGGGAAGTTTACAATGGGAATGGAGTTGAAATTTGAAAGTTTAGGTGAGCTAGACAGGTGGTAAGGTGGAAATACAATGGTAGAATGCTACAGAGAAATGTTTCTGGTCCTTTGTTCTTATTCTGGAGGACTTATGTGTCATCCTGATGATACCCAATGAGGAAAGAGAAAGCACACAGCTGGAAGAGGACTTTGTTGTTTCAAAGATAATCTTCCATGAATTAAAAGTGCTCTGTATACAAACAAGGAATGGAGAGAAGATGGAGTTGTAGAGTAATAGGAATCTGGTTTAGATAATCTTAAAGTCCGCAAAGGGTGCAGACTGGACCATACCTTCTCAGTTCTTCCTGACTTTCCTTTAAGTCTGCATCCCCAAAGCCCTGTTAAAAGGCCAGTGTAAATCCATCACTTGTCCACAATAAGACCTAGAGGTATGCCCGAAGTTAAACTTGTCTTTTGAAGAGTTTTGAAAGCTAAAATGAGCAACTAAATCTCAAGGAATTAAACTGTTGATAAAATAATTCCTGTAACTCTCCCAACTTCTCACTGTGCCCCAGTGAATAGCAGACAGGCCAAGGGAAACCCGAGTGCAGGACCCTGCTGTGCCTGTACCACTGCAGCAGTTTCATTGCTTTTCTGTTTAACACAATCGTCTGTTATCATGATTTTTTTTTAAAATTCCAAAATCCTAAGAATGATCAAAAACTCCCCTGGACCAAGGAGCTAATACTTTTCTCAGGGAGCTTTTTTTTTTTTCTTTCTAGGAAGGTTTTTCTGTTAAGTGTTTGTGGGAAAAAATTTAATCTTCCTCTGTCTATTTATGCATATTTCCAAGATATCCTTATCCATGACAGCTGATTAGCCCTGGAGGTGGTATTTCTCTGCGAGGTATCATTGCTTTGCTCGTTGCAGACAGAGATGGAAAGATCTGAGCTCCCAACAAACAGAATTGTAGTGTCCTACCCATTTTGTCTGCATTCCCTCACCATGCGGTAAGCCTTCTGGGGCAGAGATTCACTCCTGCTGTTTATTTTTTAGCAAAATAGGATCCTGTTTGAGCTGGGGTCTCTGGGCTTGACTGTAATGCACATAACAATGGCTAGCTAAAACAAAAATCTTGCAAGTACCTTCCCTCACAACGGGACCCTTCTTGATAATAAAGCTCATTTATTAAAGAAACACAAATCCGTGCTTTTTGAATGAGAGAATAAAAATCACACCCTACATATTGGCAGAAGACCAATTATGTCCAGGACAATTTATTTTTCCCTTTTGAACTAACTTTCCAAACAGCCTTTGTTCTAATTACCCTTTTCTTTTCCCAAGCAACAGTCAATCTGCTCCTCCTCTGGACTGTTTAGGCCGGGATTAGTATCCATATGCCTCATTTATCCTGATTTTACCTGCAGGTGCAGGTCAAAGAGACAGTGGTTATATATATATATATCTCAATAGGGCTTGCAAGAGTCCTTGGTTAATCTCTGCTCCAAGACCAATGGTGGTGTTTTACAGAAATTCCTGCAGCTCTGTCCCTGTCTCTGTGCTACTCAGTGAGGGAAGGACAGAGCTATTTACCTCTGAGCTTTCAAATGTCCAGTGGAACAAGAAAGCTACAGGCTCTTAAAAACTCTTCAGCTGTATCTCAAATAATGGGAAAAGTCTCTGACTGTTGCCTTGACCATGTCAAACTTCTCTTCAGACAACCAGAAAATTCATCTTTCCTATTAATCTTCCTGCCTTTGATTCCAGATTCATGGGTTATGGCCTGTTCATCCTGAGAAAATGTTATCCAAGTAAATATTTAGACAGAATAAGCCTTAATCACAACATAGTTATGCTTCATTAAAGAGGTTTTCCATTTGCTTCATTTGGAAAATAATGCAGATTGTACCAGAAGCAAACAAATTGGATAGATTTCCTATTCATGAAACCCTTTCTTTCTTCTGTAGAAGGGAGGAATACATTTTCTTGACCTTACTGGTGTAGATGTGCTTGTTGAGCAGTGCCCAGGTCCTCTCATTGCTTGTGAGTCGACCCAGAATAACACTGACTGCTGTCTTCTTCATCCTTCCTTTAGGTACTGCCCAAAAATGGTGTTCATCTATGATCCTCCTCTGGTCACAAAGACCATTCTGAAAAACCTACTCTTAGGAGTGGTCCTAGCCTCAGTGTACTCCCTGGTCTCCCAGGAGCTACCTGAGTGTAGCTCAGGTTCTCTGTAGATCCAAAATCACCTTCAGATGGGAAGCAACCATGGAAGAGTCCCCTGCCTGACACATCCCATGTCCCCAGGGCTTTGGCCCCCATGGCACAACCATGGGCACTGAGAAAGTAGGTGGAGGGTTTGAGGCTAGTCTAAGCAGCTGGTCCTTTCACAGCTGGGCACGTGCTAAAGGGCAGATCCCAGGAGCACAAATATGTAGAACATAGGCATGGCAAATATGGCCTCAAAGCCCCTCCACACAGCCATGTGGCTGTATTACCATAGTAACTGACCGTTCAGTTGTCCTTACTGTATTTCTTTATCCTCACAACATCCTGGTAAGGTCAAAAAGTGTTTTTGTCTCCATGTTGCACAGAGGAACCTGTGTGCAGTGGCTCACCCAAGGGCACACAAACCAGGCTGTGGCAGAATGAAGCTGCCTTGTCTCTTGAAGCCTTGGGCAGCACAGAAGTCATGGCATTTTCCTTCTTTCTTGCACTAAGGAGACTGGTTGCAACTCCTTCTTCATTTGCTGTTACCCTCTGTCCATAAGCAGAGACCAGACTAACTGGGGGAGGTTGCAGGGAAGCTGGTGGTGGAGGGAGGCCAAGTAGGGTGTCAGAGTCCATCCCCTTCTTCAGGGCATGGAAAAGCAGATGATTTTGCCTGCAGTGCTCATAAAAAAAAAAAATTGATTTCTTTCATCTCTTTCTTGAGCAAAGGCCAGTGCTGAGCCTAGCAGATTATTCAATAAAATCCCATAAAAATATTAAACTTCTATATTGGAACCAAATTAAAATTGTATTTCATGATGTGAACAAAGGTACCCAAGTCGATTTCGTCTCTCTCTCCCTCTTTTTTTCAAATTTAATATCACACAGAAGAGAGAAACGAAATCTGTATTTAAAGGTCTGTGGAACATTGTGCATTTAGAGTGCACAGCAAGTCACTCCCTAAAGCACTCCATATGATATGTAAATCTTTTGATCTTTCACAAAATGCATGAGTTCCATAAAGAATAATGAGTACTAGCTTGGGAAGTACAATATTGACTGTCACTGTAGTGCACTTAGCCACAATTATTATTTGCATGGCTTTTGCAACGTAACTGGAGGGGAGAGTCCTGTGAATATTTTTAATGCATTCTAATAGCTACTAAAAGAGATTTTATTTTATAATGGATGCATTCTTTCTTTTGGGTCTACAAGCATTTTTTTTTTTTCCAATTTATTCATTACATTTTTTACTCTTCATAGGAAAGCATCTATGGGGAAAAGCAGAAGAGCATACAAGTCCTAAGGAAAGAAACAATTGACACCCTGCCCTGCCATTAGCTGCAATAAAACAGAGCAGCTGACAATAATATTCATGTATACTTTAAGCCAATGAGTAAAGTTTAACTTGATAAACCATCTTAGGTATGATCTGCCTGAGGGAGTTTGCAGTGATAGCCTCCCCTTTGAGGTGTTTCTGAGAACTGGCCAGATACTCTGCAAGGTGTAAAGACATGGAGATCCCATAGGGTCAGTTTGTTACTGGCCGCTGAGGTCAGTGGAGCCTTTGGGAGAAGATCAGCCATGGCAGTTTGCATGCTGAGCCTTTTCTGTCTTTCTTCCCACCTCTCTGGGGATGCCTCAGCCCAGACCCCTCCTGGAAGTCGGGAGCTGAACCCTGTCTTGCAGAAGAGAAGGTTTCTCCCATCTTTCTCACTGACACCAGCATCCTGTTTGTTCACCCGGGGGATGAGAAGACCACAAGTTCATGGTGCAGGAAAGTGAGGTAAGAATAAGAGCTATTATGAACGCCACACTAAATAAAGCAAAATTAAAGAATTATTACACCTCTGCTTTCTGATTCCCTTTCTGAAGCTCTCACTATTTCTTTGAAGGTCCATTCCAAGTAGTTCAATGCATCTTTCACTTGTGTTACAACAGTGCCCAGGAGCTACAGAGCAAGGTTAGAGCTGGTTGAGGTGTGAAGGAGGAGGTAACTGCTCCCAGGAACACAAATGGTCATGGATAGCTTTGTTGTTCTTGGGTTGGGTAGGAAAAGGCAGGTTATTGAAGCTGAGAATTTCTTGTAATGCAGAAATGATTGAGTGGTCCAAAGAGGTGGTCAAAGAAGTCAAGTGCTGTTTTACTGTTGACTTCTCAGGGAGCAGTATACCCATACACATGACAGGTTGTGTGTGTGATCAGGCACTGACCACCTGACACCTCTTTGATGCACAGTTCACCCTGTCAGCAGGACAGATTTACAGCTGAAGAAACAACATATGCACAACAATTAAACCTGAAGGTCAGTCTGCATACCTGGTAACCACTTGGTTCAGAGAACGGTCCTTTGTTAAATCAGGCAACAATGATTCTTAACAGTTTGCATTGACCTGGTCTCAAGGTCCAGTCCACGAGAAGAAAATGATGTTTTATTTTTCTATGTCTCAATTCTCCTATTGTAAAATAAGCATAGTGCCACTTTCTTTCTTTATAAAAGCACTTTGAGAGCCAGGGAAGATGTTGTAATTAATAGTATGGCTGAACAGTGACAGAGCACTGCAATAGAAAATTGGTCCTGATTTGAAGCAGGCTTCAGGAGACCAAGGTGGTAAAAGACACTTTCTGAGCTCACTGCAGAATCAGAGCCCATTTTCATCCAAACCAGGCTCTGTGAAATTTTTTTCAACTTCTTCTAGCTTCATCCCAACTTAGAAAGGATGTGGGACTTGAAAAATTATTTCTGTCCAAGCCAAAGAAGCACCAAATCCCTTTGACTACTTAGTTTAAATTCTGAGACATCATTGGGACACACTGTTCCCATTTTTAACTTGCTCTTATCCTTGAAGATTTGACTCCAGCTCAGCACTGATCACTCACTTAGTCTTTAAAGGATGGATGAGACAAGTGTGGAGGATGATGTAGATCCTGTGACGTGAGCTCATTCTTTCTGGTTTATTTCCTGGTGCTGAACTGCCTTACCTTTTCTGGCTTAATTTTTAGTTTCCCACCTTAGAAACATTGCTCCATGCACAAGCCCACCCTTAATGGTGAGAAAAAGACAAATAAGTTTGGGTTGTATGAGCACATGTGGAGTTACAAGATATCTGGAAAATAAGAACCAGATGGTTGATTTTAAAGCTTTCTTTTTTAGGCCTGGAGCATCAGGATCATTAAAAAAAAAGGAGTCCTCTCTGAAAACATTTGTCAGAAATAAGCTGCACCAGTTCCCAAAAATCTACTGAACTTGTTTACCTGGTAAGGCTTGTAGTAATTTTCCATAACATATTGCCATTTATTATGCTCTGGAAAGGCACTATAGTGATTTCAAGAGGAGAAAACCAAGAAAGATTATTCATTTCACATCCTCATGCAATTCTTTTGTAGGTGGCTTTCAACAAAGGGTGATATTGGATTACATTCATTTTGGTTCTTAATAAACTAGTAAATCTCCCATTGTTCTATGTTGTCCAATTATAAAAGCAATGAATATGAGACTAAGCACTTCAAGATAACCATAGCTTTAAAGATAGACAAAAAGCTTTATAGATTAGGATCAGAATAAAACTGCCATTTTTGTAGCGTTTTGATGAATAATATTTTGTGAATTAAAGTGTTCTCTCTTAGGAATGTCAATAAATTACTCTTTAAGTAGGAACCACTACAGATCTCAGGAAGAGTTTCCGAGTATCTAGGCCCCCGAAAAGGAAAGGAAGTAAATCCTTCCTAGAAGTCATTTCCTCACTGTCTGAAGAGGTGATTATGAAGGGTATTTCCTGAGCTCTGTTTGCCTGTAGGAAAATCTTTTGGGATTTTCTTGAACCATTGCTGTTGCCTTCCCATTTAGGCTATGGTGCCTTTTCAAAGGTGCTTCTTAGTTACATTATATTTCAAGAATTGAATCCCCCTCAGTACTTTGTAAAGGCTTAATTGGCAATAAAAAATAGCATTTTGAAGTCAGGATTTGCTTATTTTGCTTGGTCCTAAACAAGGGTTTCCAAAGTCATCCAAGAACTGCTTCTGAGAGGTCTCTGGAGGTAATGAAGAAGAACAACATTGGCAACTGTCTTAAATACAATGGGCAGGGGCAGGACCAGTGTAGTAAAATTTTAAGCATTGAAGGTTGTGAAAAAAAGAGTTGCAAACCACAGCTGTAAATATCTCAAACCAGAGCACTCTGTGGGCTTGTGAAATGAGATCATTGCCTTACTCGACTCAGTAAGAATTCACAAGACATTTACAAAACCATCTATTAATCTATTAATTGCCAACAGATTCTTTGTCAGCAAATCCCTGATGGAAAGTAGAGCCCTCCACCCCTTTAATCCTCATAATCCTACCTTGCATGCAACTTTCCAAAATTGTGATGTGGAATGGCTTAATACTGTAAATTTGTCTGTTGACAGAGAAGGAGCAAAGACATAGGGCTCTCTCCAGTGGTGACACAGGATAAATGTCCCATCCAGTTCCTCATCTTAGTTGTATGTTAAAGCACAATATAAAGGGAACGTGCACCACAGATGTCAGTTTGGTAGAGAGGAAAATACATAATGAAGAGATACAGAAAGATGCACATGGACAGATACGGGGTATGTCTAGAGAACTGAGCCCAAGCATTAAGCCTTTGTCTCATCTATGTGAAGGTCCAGCACCCATCTCTTCTGTTGCCTTGGGCTAAGATGAATTTTTACATCAGGAAACTTCTACAGCCCAAAGAAAGACTGAATCCTTTGAATGCAGCCTGGGAGGGTCACTGTACTTGGCAAGTCTGGTAGCAGCATTAGTGGTACAGCTCAAGGAGAAATGAAGGTGTACTGGTTTGAGTGAGAACAGAACTAGTCAAGTGCAGCAGTAGGAGTGGAGAAAGAACAAAGAAATCTGTAACTGACTGTGATAAATTAATCATAAATACCACTGCCATCGTCCATCCATCCATCCATCGCCATTGTCCTCCTGTCTTGTCCCTGTCTCTCTGCTCTGAAGCAAGCAGAGGCTGGAGGAGGGACTGTGGGATATGAAAGACTCTGGAGACTCCAGTGAGGGTAGAAGAGAAGATCATAGAATCATAGAGTTGTTTTGATTGGAAAAGATCTTTAAGCTCATGGAGTTAAACTGTTAACCCAACACTGCCGACCCCATCACTAAACCATGTCCCTCAGCACTTCATCTGCATGTCTTTTAAATAGCTCCAGGAATGGGGACTCTACCACATCCCTGGGAAGCCAGGGCCAGGTTCACAACCCTTTTGGGGAAGAAATTTTTTCTCATGTCCAGTCTAAACCACCTCTGGTGCAACTTGAGGTCATTTCCTCTTGTCCTATCACTTGTTCCTTGGGAGAAGAGACCGATCCCACCTGGCTCCAACCTCCTGTCAGGGAGTTGCCGAGAGCCAGATGGTCTCCCCCAAGTTTCCTTTTCTCCAGGCTGAACAACCCCATGTCCCTCAGCCACTCCTCACCAGACTTGTGTTCTAGACTCTTCCCCAGCTTTGCTGCCCTTCTGTGGACATGCTCCACCCCCTCAATGTCCTTGTGGGAGTGAGGGGCCCAAAACTGATCCCAGGATTTGAGGGTCGACCTCACCAGTGCTGAGTACAGGAGGATGATCCCAGCCCCAGTACTACTGGCCCCACTAGTGCTGATACAAGCCAGGATGCTGTTGACCTTCTGGGCACACTGCTGGCTCATGTTCAGGTGGCTATTGGTCAACAACCCCATGTTTCCCTGCAGTCAATCCTCTCTCCTCACATCTTTACCCTCTCACTGCTTCCCAGGATTTCAAACACCTTCATCTCGTCCTGGATGGCTCTTCCCTTAGACAGTGAGCTGCTGGATAAAAATAATTCTTTCACTCGGGATTGTCAGTCACATCATGGGACCATGCCTGAAACTGCAATCACACTTTTTGATCAGTTCTGCTGAAACAACCTGTTGTCTTTTATAATAACATTTCCATTGGGAATATTCAGATGCTGAGGCTAAGAAGAATCATTTCATAGCATACAGACAACTACACACGCAGTGACTTTGCATTTTTATCTTTTTGATTTTCCAGTGGGTGTATTTGCTTGGGTTTTTTTCAGACCACATCCATCTGCTTCGTAGTTCTTACAAAAGCTAGTTTACATGCAATAATTGCCGTTAAAAATGTGGATAGAAAGCTCACTGCACAAATACATTGTTTTTCTCCTTTTAAAAGCACACAGAAGCTACAAAACTACATGAAGCTGATTGATGGATGGGTTTATTTAATTATTACTTTCAGAAACATGTTCTCTATCTTGCCCATAGCAGGTGCAGGCTGTGACGTGGCATTTGCTTTGGTAATTATGCAGTTTTTTTGTAAATAGCAGAACATGTCAGGATGAAAGATAGCGCTGCCCTCAGGTTGTGGGAAATTATTCAGCTTTCTCTTTACCAAATTTCAAATGATACATTTAAATGATAGGGTCACTTTGATGCCTGTTGCACCTCTCCCCCACCCCCCCCACTCTTACTCCTAAGATATGAAAATGAGAGAGAAGGAGTGGGACTGGAGGATGAATACGTGGAAGGGACAGTAAGTGATGGATGTTGCTGTTGCAGTGAGTTGCTGCAGGAACAGAGTGAATGACAGAGCTGAATTGGGTACCCTGTGCTGCATTATAGCATTAAAGAACACTGGGAGGTAGGAATTAAAGCGGTCTTTTGGACAGGCTAGAGCTTTCCCAGGTGAGGCACTGAAGCTAACCTTCCAGCCACGTACCCACAGCCCATCTTGCTCAGGTGTCCTCCAGCGTCCTCCATCCTGTGCTTCATCCTTGCTCTTCTGTGTTTGAAGGAGCCTGTACTCAGAGTTCAGGCCATTCTCCAGCATCCCCATCCCATGTTTCTTTCCCTAATTGAGGGATAAAAACCAAGTCCTGTGCAGGCAGCCAACAAAGAATGCCAAGGCAAACACCCCTCAGTCACCAGGAGATACTTCCTTAGAGAAACAATCTCCAAAGAGCCTTTGTCATCCTCTGCCTGTAAACTGTTCCCTAAACATCTTCTCCCCTTGGATTCCAAGAACACAGCTGTGGCTCCGAATGAGTAGCTGACCCTTTTCACATCAACTTAAGGTAACAAGAGATCAACAGCTAAAGCCTATTCCTGTAATCTGCCAGAGCAGACCCACAAACAGCTCTTTTGCAGCAGTGTTGAGCTTGCCTATCTCCCAATGGCTTGAGCAGTGGGAGGATGTATAAAATCTCTAGGCAGTATTTCCAAATGCAGGTACCTAAAATCAGGGCCAACATTTTCAAAACCAGCTAACAATCTTGTGGACTTCTTTTGACTACTCAGTGTGATCCCTTTGAAGTGGCTCAGATGGGTTTCCCAGGACCACTAGCCACCCTGTGTAGGTCCTAGGTCCAAAGCCACATCTAGGAGATGTGGTATCCTAGCATCTCCATTCTCAACTCACGCTGCTGTGAGCTGCCCAATGTTTTATCAGATGTGCTGATCTTCTTGCACTTTGCACTGAAATCAATAGGAATCGATGGTGTTTGGCACCTGCTGAAGGCACAGTCTTGCTTACTGGTGGCAGTGTGTAAATAACAGATTCTGAAATAGGCACCCTTTGGAAATGTTGGTTTCTCTGCTCTCTATCAAGTGTGCAATGAAATGAGAATAAATATGACAATGAAAATGTGTGTTGAGTTTATATAAGAGCTTTGCTGAACAATACAACATTTCAATGGGAGGTGCAGAGTATGCATATGAATGAAAATCAGTTGATTGTTACCATGTGTCTATCAAAATGAAAATAAGGTCATTCACAAATCTTAACATTTTAGGGAGGGGAGGAATATTTTTTTAATTAGGATTAAAAATATTATCTACTTAAAATGTGCCCATGCATATAGTTCTGGCATAGCCTATGGCAACACCTATAATTTTAAAATAAAACTGTTTTTTTTCCAAGAAGGAAGTAATTTTGAGTGATAACTAATTTAGATAGTGCTAATTATATTGGTTGGAACTTGCAAGGGAGTCACTGGATAAAAAGTTGATTAGAGGAAAGTTATAAAACAACAATAAAAAGCTCTAATTCTGCTCTTTAAGATGTTCTGAACATTTTAATGTTTGCGCCTGCCAGCTCTCTTAGTTGGGCTGGAAAGTGAGTGTTTCCATACACCTGGTGGGAATTAATTGAGAGGAAAAAGTAGGCCTTTTCGGTCAGTTTAAGAGCAGTGGGTGTATTCTACAGCCTGAACTACAACTTAAGATGATAAGATATAGAGCAATGTAACTTACCTGATCCTTTGGTTGTCTATGCTTTGAACCAGTGGTCAGTGTTACGGTGGCTGAGACAATCAAGGAGTAGCTGACAGGATATATGAACATTTCTAATTGCCTGGGGATGCTCGCTGTAGGTTCTTCCAAGTACATTAGATGTCTTATGATGTGATATAAAACCACCTGGACTCTACATTTATGTAATTTCTTCTGGAAGTGCTTTCCAAGCTTGCATCCCATAAACCGAGAATGCCTCATGTCTACTTTCAGCTGTTCCATCTTTGAATTTACATCTGAAGTGAACACTGCAGCCCTGGTGGTTCATAGCCAGGAATGAACAGATCCATTCATAGCTTTGTGGCCATGAAAAGCACAGGCTTGACAGACAAGGGCAATGAGCACAAACAAGAACACAGGAAGTTCCATCTGAACATGAGGAAAAACTTCTTTCCTGTGAGTGTGACAGAGCCTGTAACAGCTTGCCCAGAGAGATTGTGGAGTCTCCTTCTCTGGAGACTTTCAAAAGACACTTGGATGTTATTCTGTGCAACCTGGTCTAGGCAAACCTGCTTTAGCAGGGAGGTTAGACTAGGTGATCTCCAGAGGTCCGTTCCAACCCCTACCAATCTGTGATTCTGTGAAATTCTGCCTTTCTCTATCCTCAAGTTTTTCTGCTGGAAAAATTAGTTTAACTGACCCTCTCAGGAAGTGAATAAAGCACAGATCTCCTTGAGAGAATGAGGAGAAACAAATGAAGAACAAAGTGTAGTTCATTCTAGTTGAATGCTAATTCCATTGATCACCTCACTTTTCTCAAGCCATGTATTACCTACCCTCCTGGCTGAATAATTTACACAAGAAGATGATCAGGTTAGTGATTTTTCCCAAGAAATCAGAATGATCTAACTGAGCTACAAGCAGCAGCTGATGCTTTTATCCTAACTACTGGATCTTGCTTGTGAGGGTTGTGATTTCCCCCAGTTGTATGTGATACTTCTTTCCACTATGCCATTGCTTGTGCTGAGAAGTTTCTCCTATGGGAGCTATGCTTTCGTGCCCCTCTTTGCTCAAATTTTGTTATTTCTTGGAAACAGAAACAGCCCAAAGCCTGGAATTGCCCCAGTTTGTTCACAAATGTGGGCTGTTGCTGGCAGCAGAGAAGTGGCCCTGGATCTCTTCTGCTGCTACACAGTGGAGCATCCCAGGACAGTGCATTGCTGTGAGGAGAGACAAAGAGAAGGCAGCAGCAGAAGTAGAAGGCAATATAAAAGCTTTTCATGCTCTACTTGTGTGCTGCTCCCCTTAACTGGCTGCATAAAGGTTAGATTTTTTTGTATTTTGGACTGTTTTCCTACACTGATAATTATCACTGTGAGCAGTGAAGACTGTGTGCACCTAAAGATTTGCGTGTAACGCACAAATTCTGATTATGTATATATTCTAAATTCTGATTATGAAGTGATGAGGCAATTTCACCTTTCTGGTTCAAAGTCAGCATCATTATTACTGGTGATTCTAGGGCTCGTATTTTATTTTATTTTAGCACGTATTTGCTTAATACACAATCTATGGCATCTGATGAGCATTCAAGCATTTTGAAATGATGAAACAAAGGGATAGATGTGAAAAGAAAGGGGAAAACAAATAAGAAATAGAGATATTTAATATCAGCTAGGCTGTCTGTAAGCATAAGTCACCATTTAATAGAGCTGTAAGAATAATTAATTTTTCAGTTCAGTAGTCAAACTGAAAAACTGTGAGGGAGGAAGGAGAGGAGGTGAGTGGGGTGGGAGAGAACAAGGAGAAATGTTTGGGTCAACCTTACGTAACAATTTCTCATTTTCTCTCACTGAAGCGAAGCAAACACATGTATTATCTGTTCCTTAGAAAAAATGGCCCTAGCTGAGATTCTAAACAAAACTTTCCTTCTAGAAGCAACGTCTGAAGATCCTGCCTAGATGGTGGTGACACTGAATATCCTTACTTTTCTGAAATTTCTCCTTCACCTTTCCTTTCCTGGTCAAACCCACTCAATAAATTCACTGTTAGTGTGCAAAGACCTTTATTAAACAGATAGTTTGTCAAAACCTGCAGCCCAGCTTCAATCTGATTCTGCAGCATCATTTTCCAACATTACTCAAACTGTGGACCCTGTAAGATATTTTCTGCTGGAAGCAAGACCTTTGTTTTTAAGTCTACCAAAAAGTTTATTTATCTTAGTGAAATTTGCCAGGATGTTCTAAAATAATCCTCCAAGCCCCCAGGAGTACATTGCTCAGGGTAGGGGATCTGTTATGGATAAGGCCGTGGATGATCTCAGAAAACCTGTTTTTTTCATCATGCTTCTGCCATGAGTTGCAGTACAGGCTTTGTCTTATCACCTTCTTCTTCCTTCTTGTAGGAGCCACTTGTTTTCACTGTATTACATGTAACAAACCAGTTCCAAAATGCATACATATATATAGGTGCCTGGCTGATAAGTTCATAAGGGTAAATTTCCTTAAATCAGCAGAGATACTAAAAAAACAGACACTTTAAAAGCACGCAAGCAAAGGAGTTTGCTATAAGAAAAAAATCTTTGAAGGGGTATTATCCAATTAGTACTGATAGCTCTGCTAATATGGCAGCAATTAAAACGTTGTTTGTGAAATAAATAGCAGAAGACCTAAATATTCTTTGGACTTACATATGAATAATGCTCTAATATCTGGTGGAATAATTATAATGAAGCTGTAAGTATTCTCTCATCAGTTGTTTACTGAAATAGCGGTCTATTTAATCAGTAGCAATGCATTCAAGGTGACTAAATATTAAATATGATTGGCAGCTTACTGCTTGGACTAAAACGATTAAGTAACATGAGAAAGAAAGTGACAGGTGACTTCAGTCCCCTCGAGGAAACATGCCCCAGCCAGGAAATGGGTTGAGACTTCTAATAATATTGGTAACAAATAAGTGCTGAAATGTTTGCTTGCAGCAGTCAGTCTGGAAAGGAATGCAAATCCTGTTATACATCTTTTTCATCTTGGTGAGGTTGCAGTGGCAGCACTCACCAGCTCTGAGGTACCGTGCATTTTAACTACCCTGCAGAGACACACTCTTGAGATGTGTCAGATCACCGTGCCAGCAGAGCCACCTGAATCCTCAGTGCTGAAACAAATGCGACCATCCCTGTGCCGACTGGCTGAGCTGTCCTGGCCTGATGCACCATCAGTTGCGTGGTCTCTCATGTTCTCCCTTTTTGGAGTCTTCCCTTGTTGCATCTTCCACTGCTTTGGTTCGAGGTAGACAAACAGAAGGTGAGGGATGAACTACAAAATGATTCCAGGAACTTCTGAAGGTCAGCCTAGATTGGTATTTGCCCCAGGTTCTGACCCGGGGTTCCTGGTTGCAGCTCTGGAAAGGGAATGCAGCAAGCAAGGCATTTCCAGCACACTGTTTCACAGTGATTCTTTCTTTCTACTTCATACCCAGTGAAAGCCTTTGTCACTTTGGGTAAGTCCATGTTTCTGTTTTAAGAGGGCTGAAGTTCCTAAATCCCTGCACTAATGTGAGCTTCCACTCCAGTGTGTACCATATCCTAGTTGTGTGCCAAGTATATCTAATGCTAACTCAAAGCTCAGGTAAAGACAAACATTTGTGAGATGTCCACGTAGGAATATTCAGTAGTGTCAACCTTCCCCTGGGTCGTACCCTGATAACCTCACTGGGAGAGTATTTTGCTCCCTGGCAGGTCCATATCAAAGCACCACTATTCTTTACCAAGCATGACAAATTCTTACCCTGCTGCTGGTGAGCTTCAAATTAAAACTAAGAACTTGAGGCACATAATAGTATAAGAAACTGGCTGGGATCGGGCAGGATATCCACTACTGGACCAAAATCTGAGTTCAATTCTTCTGTTTTCCAAACCAACACTGTTTTTTTTTTTCTGTCTGGTCCCTTCAGGTTCTCAATAAGCATGTCCCTCCTTTCTGGTTCTGTGGAATAAGTGTCAAACCTTAAATCTGCCACATGGCTGTAGTCCCCACTGCTGCTGTTACCTGCTTCTCAGCCAAAGTAGTCCAGTAAAGAAGTTGGGGATCTTGGGACAGCTACAAGGGCAGGAAGAGAGACTCATTTCTCTCTCTGTGTCCCTAATGGGATCCTAAGTGTAGTATAGACATGAGTGTCAATGCCCTTTTACACAGAAAATAGAGAATAAATTCCAAACAGTACTGGAGACAGCTGACCCTTTTAGCACAATGCTTAAATATTCTAGTGCCGTGCCAAGGCAGCATGTGCAGAGTAAATATTTTAATCCCTAATTAATCACTTTGGTTAGATTGGTAAAACAGAAGTCTAATGAAAATAATTTGAAATTTCCTTCATGAATAATTGCATTGTTCAGGGGATTCTGGGAAGAGTCAACTGGCTGACCTTCCATTCTTGGGCTGCTCTATTGCTATGAGACTTAATTTGTGTCCTTCAACCCTTTTCAGTCACCGTCACGAGATTAGAAATACCTTTCATGCAGTTTAGCAGCAACTATGCAAAAGGACAGTGCAGTCAGCAGAGAGGTAAGAAATGAGCACATGCTTCCCTGTGGTGAAACACATACAGTATGGCACACAGGACAGGGGCAAAGCTTCTTTTCCACTTCGTGTCCCTTTATTATGTCCTGAACATGATGGATTGCATTGTTTATTGAAGTATTCATGGCCATTTTTAATTAGAGATGTGAGGTCTGCAGGTGCCAGGGCTTTGGGTATTTGCAGGATTGGAAAAGAATTTGCTTGTTGATACGTCCTGGTGACCAGCACCATGGTTGGTCTCGTGGCTCCAGAGGAATTTATTTCCTCCTGCAGGTCCTGTCTTTCTGGTGGACCAGTGTTAGTCTCCTATCCTGTCTGGACAGGATGGGTTGGCTTGTAGGACCAGGCCTGAATGGTCCAGTAAGAGAAGAATTACACCCTTCCTGCTCCTTTCAGTTTGCATTGCTCTACAGGCCAGCTGCAGTGAACTGTGGAGGGATGATTTACGTGCAGCAAGGTCTATGGTCCTTCCACAGACTCTCCCCTTGTTAAAGACCCCACAATATACTGTCCTCTATCTTAGTGTAACTTTTCTTCTGTGTGATGACTGCAATAAAGGATTGTGCAGCTGGGAGTGTTCATGAGACTAAGTTATGTTGTGCAGGCAAGGATTTAAAACCACAGACTGATAGACCCTTGAGTATCCCTTCTAAGGGGGCTCTTTCCCCAGATTGTTGTGGAACAAACATGTTGTTGGAAGATTTGTTTGCTGAAAAGCTGTGACCAACGTATCTAGTAAAAGTGGAGTTTCTGTGGATAGGGCAATAGCATCAGGCCCTGCAAAGCTGCTGGGTTCTCTATGTTTTTTGTAGAGTTGCTTCTTGTCTGGAATGGTGTGTTCAGCCTTTGAAGTGGCAACCAAAGCATGTGGGACTCGGGTGGAAATGCGGGTCAGGGCTTTACGCTGCCTGCAGTGGTGTGGGAGGACAGGGAGTGAGAGGTGGGCCATGTTATGTGGCTGCTCTGGGTGCTACTCATCGACAGCAGTTGGGTTGGGGATTTTGCAGTCATGTGATCCCAACTCCAACTCCAGACTCTGCACTGTGTTCCTCACAGCCTGCAGTTAAGAGCAGGAGTGGAGGAAAGCAAGACAGGGAGGAAAAGAAGTAGCACAAAGGCAAGGAGGATGGGCAAGAGCATAATTAATAGGGGCTGGATTTTGGGCTTAGGGGGGTGAGGAGGATGAGGAGAAGCAACTGTATTATATGTAGTTCAGAGAAGGAATGTAAATGTTTTGCAAGTAAGTGGTCATGAAATAGGTGGCAGGAGGATTGACAAGGGCAATGTGGCTTGGATCCTGATTCAGGGATTGCTGAGGGGTAGGGTTATCAGTATGGGTCAGAGCCTGGCTTTGGGAGAGAGAAAGGTGTGGTAGAAAATAATTTCTTATGCCAGGAAACAGGTCTGTCCTCGCCAGTGCCTCTAGAAAGCTGGAGATTCACGTAAGCATGACTCAGAGAGGGGCTGGTGAAAAACTCCACTAGAAAGTGTTTTCTATCTACCAAGGGAAGTGTTTTTGAGACAAACAAACAAATCTAGAACTTTGATTTTCTTTTAGAGGACAAATAATAATCACTGTTCTTCTGCTAGTGATTTTACCTGATGAAGCCAAACTATTTGCAATGATTATCACTTCATAGCATCTTGCGGTCTCCACTTTCATTTGTGTTTTTTTTTTTCTCCCACACTCACTAATTTACTTTTCTATTCGTCTGCACAGTTGTCGCTTATCAGCCATGAAAATTTACAGATATTAAATTAGCTACAGGAGGGCTCTGATATTGTTCCCTCAATGCTAGAGAAACCTATTGAGAACTAAAGGAAAAATTATTAATGAAAACAGAATGAGAAGGCTATAAAGTTCAAACAGAATGTGTTCCCTACCTCACAAGATCTCGATGCATGCAAAATTTCAGGAAAATTACTTATAAAATGGTATATCATGTTTTGCTTCTTCAGCCAAAGGCGTTGTAGAAATATTTTCATTAAGGGCAAAATATACTGGTTGATAATGATAATTAATGTACTGAAACATTTAACAAGGACATAATAAAGGATATGAAGTGTTTATTATAAAAAAACCATGACGTTCACCACAGGACTTGAACTTGCTACTTTTTACAATATAAAGCAAAGCCTCTACCCTCTAGGCTAGAAAATGTCTTCTCCAGTTGAGATAAGATCATAAAAGAATGTCATGAAAATGAACTTTGGATTTATGTGTTGAAAAAATGGTGTAGGGAAGGAGAATAAATCTGTGAGTGTCTCCAGCAACAGGGTAAACACTCAGCAGTTTGGGGTTTTAGGGTGATTATGTTTGGATGAAAATGGAGAATAAAGTTTTAAGATCTTACCTCTTTACTAGGAAGAGGTAGAAGCTCCTAAGTCTTTTGGACTTGATGGGGCAAACTGAGATTTTCTCAATAACACTCAGATTTCCTCCAAGAAACAAACAAGAAAGTAAAATAAATTGAAAAATTAAAAAGAGTCTTTCCTTTGCAGTTCTATATTATTATTTTGACACAAAGGATGTCAGAGAGAAGAGATGAAGTTTGCTTTTCAGTCCAGATTTCCTTGTTCACGCCTTTGTTCTATATTGAGGGAAACTGGCAAGAGCTGTTACCGAATTCAGCCAGAATATCTGAACCAAGATGATAATGAATTTAGGAGGCTGAAATCAGCTTCAGTGCCCCAAAACCCACCCTGCTTTATGATCTGAGGATGCACAGACCTGCACCCATCCAGAAGACAGAACTGAGCACCTACAGCCCTACAGCACTTCATTACAACCCGGCATTAACGTACATGGACCTTATCGACAGCAGTGGCCTAAGAAGAGGGAGAACCAAGTGCTGCCCTGAAAACCAGAGCAAGTGCCATTGCTAACACTGAAGAGGCTGGAACCTTGTCCAAAATATTGAACAGAGCACAGAGAGCACTGAAACCCATCTGAAATTCTGGGTGAAACCCAGGCAATATTTTTGCAAATTAAAAACTGGCATGTCAGAGAAATACAATCAGAAACTACAAAGGCACGGGAAGCCTGATGGTCTGTGCAACCTGCTGACTCAAACCTGCTGCTCTGGGTTCCTAGCGAGCCATTTTAATTGAAAGTGAGAGTGTCTGTTGCAAAAGGTTGGGAAGTCCTGCTCTAATTGACTCTTTCTGGGGTTAACTGTTGCAAAGAACGAGTCCGATCCCAGCTCCGCCATTAGCACCAGGAGTCAGTCCTCCCACAACATTAATTACTTTGGTTACATTTCTTAATCAGCGCCGCTTGGATCTATCGGCGAGATCCCTGGCACTGTGCCAGGCCCGCCACTCTGACTAGATAAAACACACCGCACGGGTAAGGGGAGGAGGGCAAGCTTTGCTTGTTATTTCTTCTCTCTTTGATGCTGAATTGGTTGGTTTTCTGACACAGACCTTTCTGCGTGGCTTCTTTCTTTAACAGAGCCGCAGGATTGTTGTCATTGTGGCTTTTGTTTGGTGGCTTCTTTAATGGACCTTCCAGCCTTTCAGAGGGTTGTAATTTAAATGAACAGATTCCTGTGAGTGACTGTATCTGGGCATTTTTTCCCCAAACAGCAGCAAACCACAGATCTTGATGTAGCTGTAAATTAAGACAAAGATGAGGACAAATTTAACCTGGAATACTGCATCCAGCTCTGGAGCCCTCAGCACAGGAAGGACATGGACCTGATAGAGCAGGTCCAGAG
This sequence comes from Ceryle rudis, assembly GCA_033439905.1. NCBI lineage: Eukaryota > Metazoa > Chordata > Aves > Coraciiformes > Cerylidae > Ceryle > Ceryle rudis. Next base: position 34,426 of record JAAGNO010019386.1, read on the forward strand.
GAGG
>JAAGNO010019387.1:0-16605 GCA_033439905.1 Ceryle rudis
CTTATTGTCATGTAACTACCATCAGGGGGGTTGGGTTCAATACTGGTTTTGTATCTATTTGTACATATTCTATTTTTACTATTATTATTTTAATTTCCATTAAAGCTGTTCTAGTTTCCTTTTCTAATCACTAAGTCTTTCTCCCTTATTCACTTTCTTTTCCCCTTCAGGGAGGGAGGGGGCTTAACAGATAGCATCTGTTATTGGTCTAAGGGGCTGCCCTGACCCTAAACTGTGACAGGAGGGTAGAAATTTGTCTTGCATCCCAATTTAAGCCAACTACTAATGAAGATATGATGATAAAAAGAAAAAACATAAGAATTCAAAAGTAATTTGTGCATAATTAAGAATCTGAGTACTACCTAAATTACAGGGGAGGTACCATTGCTAGGCAACAACTGTTCATGAAAGATTAAAAAAAAAAATTCTACTTAAGACAGTTAGAAATATAATAAACATAAAGCAGCTGCAGCTATATCCTTAAATGAAGAGTAACATGAAGCAGAGCATTGCTATGGCATTCTGTTAGTGAGAGGACAAGATTTAGTCCTTTTATCTCTAGAGAGAAAATTAAGGCTGTCCATTACATAGCATTATATCTTGTGTTTTGCTGTCTTATTAATCAGTAACATATTTATCTATTTTTTGATGGTCATACAAATATATACGGGTTCTACTGAACTTATCACACATGTCAAGGAGACTATTGCATACAGTACATTAACTGACAATAGATATTAGCATAGATAGTACTCAGCACTGGTGAGGCCTCACCTCGAATACTGTGTGTACTTCTGGGACACTCACTTCAAGAAGGATATAGAGGTGCTGGAGCAAGTCCAGAGGAGATTGACGAGTCTGGTGAAGGGACTGGAGGGAAAGTCTTATGAGGAGAGGCTGAGGGAGCTGAGGTTGCTCAGCTTGGAGAAGAGGAGACTCAGGGGGGACCTTATCCCTCTCTACAGCTACCTGAAAGGAAGTTGTAGTCAGGTGGGGCTTGGGCTCTTCTCCTAGGCAGCTGGTGACAGGATGAGAGGGCATGGCCTGAAGCTGCACCAGGGGAGGTTTAGGTTGGATCTTAGGAAGCACTTCCTCATGGAAAGGGTGTTCAGACACTGGAATGGACTGCCCAGGGAGGTGGTGGAGTTGCCATCCCTGGAGATGTTTAAGGAAAGACTGGATGTGACGATTAGTGACATGGTCTAGCTGATGTCATGGTGTTGGATCATAGTCTGGACTTGATTTTGTAGGTCTATTCCAGCCTTGAAAATTCTGTGATTCTGTGATAGTAGAAGTGATGTTAATCAGACAATTTTGGTACATAGTAAGATGGTGATATAGCAGGATTGTGACATACAGAGGGATCAATGGTCCTCCATCCTGAGTTTTGGGAAACCAAAACTTTGATCCCTGGAAGGAACATGGATATTTCTCTTAACTAAGTCTAAGTCAGTCTTAGGGACAGATTTTTTTTGTTGTGACAGGACAAGGGGTAATGTTTTTAAACTAAAAGAGGGTAGATTTAAACTAGATAGAAAAAAGAAATTTTTTCACATTGAGTGTGGTGAAACACAGATGGTAGATGCCCCACGCCTGGAAACAATCAAGGTCAGGTTGAATGGGTCTCTGAGCAACATGATCTCATTAACTATCCTTCTGCCTGTTGCAGAAGGGATTGACTAGATTACTTTTAAAGGTCGCTTCCAAACCAAACTATTCTATGATTCTATAGACATGGAAGACCCCCACAAAATGGAGACCAGTTATTAAGAAATAAGCCTTCAGTACTAGATTCTTCCTTCATACTTAAGGACCATCTAAACAACTGTGTCAATTAGACCAACTTCAAAAGGAGGATTTCAGAGACCTTCTGTGTATAACAGCGACTTCCAACTCAAATGAGTAAGTAGTACAATAGCCACATTGCCACATTCTCTCTCTCCCCCAGTCCAGTTGTCGCCTCAACTTTTTTCTCTGAGTCTCTTTCATACCTAGCTCTTCCTTGTTTCCTAGATGCCCTTTGCTCCACATCCTCCTTATGGACAGTAACCCAAAACCATATAATGGTGCCTATCTTTTCTTGTCAGCATCTCAACTTTCTTCTAGCTTTCTTCAATATTCCCCACACAACCATGAAGCTACTCCTATCTCTACAACAGGTTGGGCAATAGCCCAAGCTCCATCTTCACAGCTGCCACTCTACTACTATTGAGTGCCTGCTTCCCACTGGGCTGCACACAGAACTGCCACACTTAATGCCTTTTCTCCTCCACTGCAGTGTTCCTGTATAATATATGCTATGTCTAGTTGTGAATTATGCTTGTGCTTACTGTTTTCTACTTTGATAGGTCATCCTGCTGTAGTTACAAGTAACCAAGCAAGTCAGGAGTTAAACATGTTTACACTAAGCAGAGAAATCAAATGGAATCAAAAGCAACTTGTGCTAACTCTTATTACTGTCTTTCCTATGAGCCAGAAATCCCATGCTACATTTTAGCCACTGGCAGGTCTGTGAGTGGAACATAAAATTCCTGGACTCCGTATCATGCAGAACTGGTTAGAAGTTTACAGGACACATGGGAGATTCAGATCTTTTTGAGAGACAGAATTTTCTGGTTTGGTTTGCTTTGGTGGTTTGGGTTTTTTTGGTATGGGAACATGCTGTCATTTTTATTTGACAAAAGAACAACAAAACAAAACAAAACAAAAGTAGTTATTTTGCAAATAAAAATAAATACATTCTTAATGTTATAATTCTCAATAAACTTTATATTCTACAGAGTGCCATTATCACATTCCTAAATTTCTCAAAGAATATTTGAAATGTTTACATGTCCTTCTAATAACACATAACTTTCTTAAAAAAAATAGTTATTGGTAGGTTAGTATTTGCATGCAGATGCAATGAAGACATTTCAGATTTTAAAAAAAAAAGTTCTGCTTTCTTAGACACAGATTACCAGGCATGAGTTTTTCTCCCTGATTAGACTAACAAACTTGTATTCACCTTTGAATATCATATTCATAAATTGAAATCTGAAGTATCTTTACTTAAAAATTACATCATTTTCTTTTCAGGCATATTCAAGTTTAGGGTTCAGCCTTCATGATATTTGAGTCATTTGATAAGACATCTTCAAAATCTGATCTGCAAAAGCAACATGAAAATCTCCCCACCTCCCCCCAAAAAATAATAAAAAATATCAGAAAGTAGTTTGCAGTACATGTTCATGTAGAATACAAAAATCTCATTCTGACAGGTACTACTTACAGAGCCAGTCTGTTTCTAGTGCTTGCAAACCATAGAAAAGGAAAATAAGCCTCTTTTACGTCCTTTAGCTATCATTGAATTTATGTGTATTAGTCCTTTTAAGAAATAGAGTTCCTTCTTATTTCCTTGTTTTTGTTAGAGGAATATGTTATTTTAACCAATATACTTTTTTTCCTTACATAAGCTCGAAAATTCCTTTGTTTTCTGCCATCTGACACAAGGGACAGTCACTTACACTCTTCTGTATTAGAATCTGAACTGTACTGTAGTCTTTTATGTTGCATTGCATTAGCACTAGTGTGGCCAGCAGGACTGGGGAAGGGATCATCCCCCTATACTCGGCACTGGTACAGCCTCACCTTGAACACTGTGTTCAGTTTTGGGCCACTTACTACAAGAAAGACAATGAAGTGCTTGAATGTTCCCAAGGAAGGGCAATGAAGTTTGTGAAGGGTCTAGAGAACAAGTCTGATAAGGGGTGGCTGAAGGAACTGAGGTTATTTAGCCTGGAGAAAAGAAGGCTGAGGAAAGACCTATTACTCTCTACAACTGCCTGAAAGTAGGTTGTAGAGAGGTGGAGGTCAGTTTCTTCTCCAAAGTAACAAACAATAGCACAAGAGGAAATGGCATCAAGTTGCACCAGGAGAGCTTTAGTTTGGATATTTGGAAAAATTTCTTCACTGAAAGTCTTGTCAAGCCCTGGGACAGGCTGTCCAGGGAAGTGATGCAGTCGCCATCCCTGGAGGTATTTAAAGATGTGTAGAGTGTAGTTTTGGTCCCCACTATACAAAAAATAAAAAATAAAAAAAAGATGCAGAAAGGCTAGAGAGAGTCCAGAGAAGGTCCACGAGGTTGATCAGAGGACTGGAAGACCTACCATATGAAGAAAGGTTGAGAAAACTGCATTTGTTCAGTCTTGAGAAGAGAAGGCTTAGTTAAGGGAGACCTTATTACCATGTACCAGTATATAAAAGGTGGTTACCAAGAAGATGGAGACTCCCTCTTTACAAGAAGTCACATGGAAAAGACAAGGGTTAATGGGTACATGTTACTCCTGGGGAGATTCCAATTGGACTCCAGAAGAAAATTTTTTACCATGAGAACAATTAGACACTGGAATAATGTCTAATGTCAAGGGAAATGGTGAACTGATAGGTTCCCCTACACTGGACAGCTTGACACAGGGTGCTAGGACATCTCATTTAATATATATATATATTACCTTAAAAGGACTGGTTGGACTAGAAGATCCTTGTGGTCCCTTCCAACCTGCTATTCTATGAGATCTGATGCTGATGGACATGGTTTAGTGGTGGACTTGGCAGTGTTATATTAATGGTTGATCTCAATCTCAAAGGTCTTTTCTAACCTAAACTATTCTATGATTCCCTGATTATTTGGGTTAGTATTACCCCAGTGTTATCTCCTGTTATTAGGTAGGTATAAAAAATTAAATTAATATTTTAGTGGTACAGAAAATGGAATGAGCACTATGTGGCCAAGGCAATGGACCAGTCAGAAGATTTTAAGTGGCTTCATTGTCATAACACTGACCTGAGACAAATACATCTAAAATAATAAAGATTCTGTTTTCTAGGTACCACTTCCACACACAAGATAGAATACAGTTTGAGATCACAGCATTTACATTAATCATTAGCTTTTTTATATTGTCTTCTTTTCTTTCCATAATTTATTAAGTGTTCCTAAGTTTGTATGGCATATTAAGGTATCTTTACTTGAAGAAATCTCTTATTTTCTGGCCTTGTCTTGTTCCTGCCTCTGATGTCACAACTCTTAAGTCTGCATAAACTCCTGCTTCGTATTTCCAGCGAAAATTTATAGCTCTCAGAACATCAGAAAGCAAATTTCACCATCCTGAAAGATAGTGAAGCAATGAAGACAATCTCATCTCACCTGAAGTTAGAGCTCAAGAATACAATTTTCTGTTGTTAATCCAATTAGTAAGCATCTCTTGATCCCCAGTAACTCTTATTAACTGCATTACACTTTGACTCAGATAACTACAGTGAGCAACAAGCACTATGACCCTGTTAAGAGCAGCTTTCTAAAGGTACACAGGTTTATTCTGAAGATGAAACAGGGTCTACTGAAAATATTAATGCTTTCATCTGCTGAAGTATTTTGTGGTGATACTACCCAGGAACTTCAGTCAGGGATCAGAGACATTATGGGCTCAGCTTTCTATAAAACCTGTAATGAAGAGCTATTATCCATTTCAGAGCCAGGAGAAAAAGGCAGCAAGAAGCCACAGAGACAGAGAGAAAAGAATGAATAGAGAACAAGAAAACAGTGGGATGATACTCATTAACATACCTGCATTTTAGAGTCATCCTGGAAAAGGTCACGGCTCCAATACCTCAATATAAAAATCTAGAAACATCCTCTTAAAATTAGCCTTTCAGTTTCAATTTGTGACCTAAGCACAATTACTGCTGTTGCCTCATTAAAAGCAAAACTGCCTGTCTACAAGTGATCAAATAAATACTAACTTAATGATTTCTGTGATGGTGGGTTTTTATAGGAAAGCACGTAGCCAACTAGAGTTCCGGATAACACTCTCATTTCATAGTAGTCAACACTGAGATAATAATAAGGTTTCATTGCTACTGGTATGAACATGCTTTATATGATTTTTTATTTCTAAAATGGGTAGGCAAAAGGACGTATTCATAATCTAAACAAACCAAAGGGTTGCAAAAGTATCTTCCACAGTTATTGTTATGACATATCTCAGAGAATGAGGATATGGCTAAATTTCAAAATGCTGTTGTTGCCATTCCTGCTTAATGCCTCCCACTGTGCAAAACACTCATTAGCCACAATTAAATTTCAAGTATGTTGCAAAGTCTATAGTTTATCAAAGTGAAGGCAAAAAATTAAATCTTGATTTAACCTATAGATCCTGGATACCTTGATACCTTGACCAAATGTGTTAACATAAATGAAATTACAACATAATTGCAAAATCTTCAATTATAATTAGACAGAAATCATGCTTCACTGATGCCACAATTACACTGTTGTAACTGTTCCAGCATCATAGTTTGTATACCACATCATTCTTCTTTCATCAATACATTGAATCTAAGATTGGGCTGAATGCAGAATTATTAATTATACATAGTTTAATAGAAAAGTTTTCCTAATATATTCAAGTTTTTATTTATTTCTACCTTTCCAAATTGAAAAAGCAGTTTTGGAAGAAAATACAGAAAATTAAACTCTGGCCACTCAAACTTAAATGAATGTTTTAGAATGGTTCCAAAGGGATCTTACCCCTAAAGGTAGAGTTTAGAGCAGGAAATTTGGTGGGAATAATCTCCTTTGAACTCTATAAGTTCTCTGAGTCTAATTATATTTATTACTGCAGATTCAATGCAAATAACCTCCCCCAACTCCCTGACATCACCAGGAATATTTCTAGTCATGCATGGGATTTGCCTTAAGGAGATCTAGTCTTGGTAGTGAAAGCATTTATGGTTGTGTTGGTATAGTCACACCTGAATTCATTACATCTGCTGACCTGTATGTCTTGATATTTTTTGGGGGGGTCTGAGGTAGAATTACAAACTCAGAAATATTTTAGCATTCTCAGAGTTATCTCAGAGATCTTTACCAAAGTGCTTTGTTACCCTGTGCAGGTATACCTAACAATGACTCTTTAAATTATGATTATTATAGTGGACTCACTGATTTTACTTCTGCTGCTGTAGGTCAGTATTTCAATATCAGCATCTGTTCAGTTGTGTTACAGTCAGGACTGGGTCATAATGTCAAATTCTCCTTTACTCACATCATTCAACATAGGACTAACCTCATCATCTCAATGGAGGAAAGATGATGCAAATTTTTATTGTTATTAGGTGAAAAGAAAGCTACTTCGAAAATCCTAAAGGTGTAGACACGCAGTCATGGATTTAAATGGAAAGCTGTCAAACAAAAGAAAAGCCACAGGCTTGGTCTCTGTGTAAACAGAAATTACTCGAATAAAAGATTTTTCTAAAGCAATAACCCTCTATCTTTTTTTTATAGTTCTTTTGCCCAGAAAGAAAATATAAATACCTTTTGGAGATTTTTTTTTTTCCCCCCAAGATTTAAGGCAAGCAACTACACCTTTTAATCTGATGCTACCCACTCAATGAGCAAAGAGATTCTTCACCTGACAAGAGCCTTCCAAATTGTCTTTTCCTTCTCACTACTAAAGCATATTTCTTCACTGCTGCTTCAGAGCACTGGGAGTCTCCTTCATGTACCTACATACTATTACAAGTGTTTAAAAATAGAGGTAGATGATAGACAATGCTTCCAGTTCTGAGATAATTTGCAATGGTGAAACCCCAGCTAAAGCTGGTTCTTGAGGTACTTTCAAGACACCCTGAAAATCCAGATGAAATGGAATCATAGAATCATTGAATCACTCAATCATAGAATCATTTAAGTTGGAAAAAGCTATAAGATCATTGAGTCCGAACATTAACCTAGGAGTGCTAAGTCTGTCAATAAGTACCACATCTACATGTTTTAAATCCATAGATTTCAAAGAATTTGATTGTTTTCTGTAATTTATTTTTACAATTTCCCATACAATTTCCTGTAAAATATGAACAACATTCTTTACTCTTACTCAGGATAGACAGAAAGTAGACACCAATGCTAGTCATAAGGTAATCTAAGAATTTTTGTAAACTCCAGAATTTCTCTGAAAAAAACCCTCAACAGTATTTCTTAAAACTTTTTTTTTATAATTATATATATGCATATGTGTATATGCATATACATGCAAACAAGTATATATGAAGAGTTTAGATGATGTATGCATATACACATTCATATACACGCATAAAGTTTGTATTGTCTGTCTCAAAATCTAAAGAAATGGTTTTCTTATAGATTAAAATACAAATTGAACTGCACTTTACTTTTTGTAGTGCTTTGTTTTGTGCAGTTCTGAACAGCTACTGGTCAGACAATAAAAGCAGAGACCACTGTTGGACACTTTAGTGTTAAATGATTCCTGACCTGTGTGTTTTGTGGCCCAGATAATAATATTTATGGGCAGGGCTTTTTTTGTTGTCCTTTGTGAACTAATTTAGAAGCAAGAAAGAAACTGATGTTTTTTATCAAGTTTCCTCTGGATACCAAAGTAAAAAGCACTGTTTTTAACTAGATTATTAAGCAGTTGAGCATCTAACTTAGTTTTTTAAACTCTTTTAAGAGAAAGACTTCCTTTCTTTTCTCTGAATCCATGCCCATTACCCAGATGTAGTAACTTCTGACTCTAAGGCCAAGTGCTGTGAAGAGTCTGGTATTTCCACTGTTTAGAGCTACCTAACAGGTTGGCAATTTACCTATGACTTGGGTGTCCCTTGCACATCTAAACACGCACATGACTGAAAGACAAGGAGGACTAAGGTCTGACAGACTGATGCTTTTACAGCCTGGTGCTCAGGCTTACATTAAGTACATTGGAAAGTGTCCTGACTTGGCTTACATGTTCAGAGGCTACTGGACAAGTGTTGAGGAATCAGCTTAATGCGCAAGGCAAGCTTGGCTTAGCTACCTCTAGGGTGAAAGACTTATAAGGAAAACCCTCTGTAGAACTCTATACAGGCTTTTTAGAAATAGTTACTTTAAAAAATTGTACAATCAGGGAGCAAAGAAGGAATCTGCTTTGTTCACCATCGTGGCTGTATCTGTAGTTGTATGCTATTGCAAGATGGAACAAATCATGCCCCAGATGCCCTTGTCCAGCTCTTCTGAACGTAGAGAAAACCCATTCAATGGTTTTAAAGAAAGTTTATTTGCAATGGCTAAAGCTCAGTGAGCTGTACCCCAACCGCTGTGTTCACATGCATAGCAGCTGTTATGAAAATCTCTCTCCAGTCAAATCTACCTGTTTGTGTATCGCAGCTGTAATCAGTTCTGCTAGCAGCTGAGGAAGCAGTTCAGACTCCAGATCATTAACCTCCCAGCAGTACAGCCAGAGTGGAGATGCTGCAGAAAGTGCTTACTGCAAAGCTTGCATTTCTGCTGTGAGTAGTCCCACAACTACTACTGACATCTGTAACTTACACAAAACAAGTGTTACTCATTTCAGTAGTAATTAGTGATAAATAAAGATACATGACATTGCATCCTTACCCCTGCGGTCTTAGTTTTGCTCATTTTCTTCAGGTTCCAACCCATGGAATCAGTGGTTTGGGTACCAGTCCATTTTGTGATACACAACACATGTCCCATTAGGCTGGAGCAAAGAAGCTGTTGGAGCATCTCACTATTTCCCATTTGAAATGCTGTTTGCTTTGCCCATTGTTAATCAGCAGAAAACTTCGCTGCGTTGAAGTGAAACTCATGGTAATGCAGCTAATCCACAAACTCTTAGCACAAATAGCAAAAGGAACAAAGTACCGAGGCAGTCATCACATTTTAATTAAATTATTTAAAGTGTGCAATTTGTCGTATCTAGGAGTAATATTCATTACTTAATAAATTGCTTTGGTATCATATTTGAATCCCATTTTCAGTACTATATTTCCTAAAAATCACTGAATTGATTAATATTAAAATATAAGTATTCAAATCAAGCAATTATTTAAGCAGCTAATTACTTAATGTGAACTTAGAAATAAGAGAAATGAATGTCAGCTAAACAGCATCAGAGTTTGACCCTGAAACTTTCGCACAGTCAATACTTTATCTCCTTTCAGTGAAATAGTTCCTGGATGTTATTATGAATTTGTGTGTTCAAGGGATGAAAGTTATCTACTCCAACTGCTCACATGTACTGTGTTCTGTATTTGAAAGAACATACAAACTGGTAGAAATAATTAGGGTCAATGGAAGAATTCCAGCTTTCCAAGTAGGAGTGTTCAAAAAGGCTTGAGAAAACTGGTTGGTTTTGGTTTGTTTGTTTGGTTTTTTTTTCATGTTTGAATGGAAGGAATTACATTTGCAGATGTTTGGTAATAATTTCTGAGCTGTTGCAAGGGAAGGTACTCCAATATTCATATCTTGTAAAGATAAAAATTGTCATCACCTGTTCCGATATTCCTTATAGCAAAAGCCAAATGATACAGAACACATACCCTTGTTTTAAGTGCAATAACTGACATTCCAAGTTGTACTAAACATTGGCAGACATGAAACACCAATATGTCCATCTGAAAGAGTTAATTTCAGAGTAAATAGGGAAAGAAATGGAACCATAATTTCCAAATCTAACATGTCCAACATCTGATTCATGGTAATATGCTAAAGTTCTCTTCACACAAGTTGAGCAAATTGGATATACAGTAAAAGTGTCCTTAAGCAACTATGTAGGGGAAGAAATTGATTGCCTAATCTGAACTAAAAGTCAAACAAATTAGTGCTGAAGTCCTCAGGGACACTTAATGATCACATGGGGGTTTGGGTTACTTGTTGGTAGCAAAGATTTAGTGCCTTTTGGAGCTTTTGCTGCTTTTTCTTTTTATGCATAACATTTGTTTTATCTCTATTAAGCTTCAGATTTCATGGCATTAATCAGCTTCCACTTAACTAGTAATTAAGAGACAGAGCAGTTTAATACAATCTAAAAAGTCAGAGGGCTCTCCAGTTCTCACCTACTTCATTTTTTATAGCTGAAAACATCACTGACTCACTCTGAGGCAAGACAAACACAAATGTGAGTGAACCAGGCTGTGCAGTTGGCAATAACTGATAGCTCCTCTCCATCAGATTTTTCAGCTGTGGTCAGCAATGCCAAGTGTATCACCATTCAAAAGGAAATGTTCTTAGCACAAAAAAAGGGGAGGTTGAGATAAACTGGAGGTTCTCAGAGCTCCTCTGTGACATTTAGACCAACTCGGGTCCTTAAGGCAGCCTTCTGTTATGCTGTTTTTTGTCAGGGATTTTCCTTCTATGTCAATTCAATTGACAGCAAGTCTACAGATGATACCAATCTGGGAGGGAAGCAAGCAGATAGACAGAATCAAGCTGTGGAGTGGCCTGGTGGCAACTGGGGCTGCAGGCAATGCTTGAGAGATTCAATACCAATATGCATCTGTCTAAATACTCATGAAGAATTTGGTGATATATGAACATCTGATCATCTGTGGTACTATAGGGTGTGTTGGTGAAATGTATGGATTGAGGGGACTAATAGGGGACTATTGCTACCTCAAAGAAATTCAGAATTAATGACATCACTGCTTTGTATCTCCTAGCTGCTACAGTTCACCTCAAGTGAAAAAAAATACAAAAAAGCCCTGATGCCTTGCAATTACCTTTCCAGGTTTGATTATTCTGTTATCTTGGGAAATGTGTTGCCAGTCTAATCTTATATTTGTCAGATCTTTCAATTCAAACTTAGCTCTTCTCACCTTCTGATAATTCTTCTGCTGTTGTGATTTTGACTTTCCTACAACCCTGTCATTCTCTGTAGAATGAATTTCTAGACAAATTCATGTTTTTCTGCATCCTAAATTCTCTGCCAGAATCTGATATTTACAGTCACCTGATAGGGAATTGGTTTATTCTCTGTGAGGCATGAAGTATATTTGGAGTTCCTTGCTGCCACAAGAAAAACAAACCTTTTCCCTTCTATGTTGGACCAGGACAGAGGAAAACAAAACAAAACAAAACTTATTTTATTTCTTTATGAATTTTGGTAAATCTTGTAAATATATTGAGCTTTGGTTTTCTTTGTAAAAAGAGTATGAACACATGCCCTTACCTATATTTATGTATGTATACTTATAGATGTAGTATATATAATTGAATAAATATATATACCATTGTATATCTGATTGAAATTTGCCTCAAAAAATATTTCATAATATATAAGTTAATATTTGTGTGGTGATCAGACAATGTTTATAACTTATGTGAATGATCAAAATGACCCCATATCTGCATGATGAGTCTGTGGACTAGCAATATAACTGTAGGTGACAGTCATGATCTTAGAGAAAGGAAAAATGAGACCTATAAAAACCCTGACTCTCATTAGCTAACACTTGGTGCAAAACAGCAAATTTGCTCCTCTGCCTACCTCACTAAGGAAAAAAAACTTAAACAGTGGGGTTAATGCACCCCACTAGAGTTAAGTGACATCTTTGTGGGTTTTTTTTTTTTCCTTTCTTATTTGTAAAACTTTGGGGAAGAGGGAAACAATAGCATTAAGAAGACTTAAATGAGTCTTATGTGGCTTCACTGTGTGCAGTTCCCTACATTGATGGTTATTCTTGTATGACCTCAGGGAGACGAGTCATAAGATTCACATTTTTAGAGACATTTCAGGCACTTATATAGGACTTCAGATCCCCCGAGCCTTGGAAAGTTCGTGTTTAGAAGTTATGTATTTCATTCTAGTTTGTTTTATTAGCTTTGTCTTTCTGAGTACAATTAGTTGAAGACATATAAATATTTAAGATTACCCATACAGAGAGTTAGATACTCTATATACATTACTTATGTAGAATGATTCTACCATCTAGATGGATGCTGGAATGGAAGTCAGACCCATGAATCAAAAGAATATGTTAGCAAGTCTACCCTGAATTTCTGTTCAAGAAGGAGGCCATATTATGAAAATATTAAGCTATTCAGCTGTGATCAGGAGTTGAGTGTTCTGATCCAACGCCTTAGGATAATTGATGGATTTTGCTTGGAAATCAATTTGCAGAAGTAATCATTAGATCAGAGATTGGAAATTCTTCCTGCCCTTTGCAGAGTAAATGAAAGACCTCCAGGTTAGCCAACAAGGCTGACACAGTTCAAAACATACCTACAGAAGCAGGCTTGGTTCTTTGGACTAAGAGGAGGCAGAAGTAGCCCATATACATCCCTCAGTCAGACCCCTGTGCCTCAGCATGTTCCAGTGTCCCTCTGTCAGGCAATATTTCCTACTAACTGACTTCAGAGGCCTGCATAATGCCAATACACATCTCACATGCTCATGTACAATGTGGTCATATATAAACATCTAAAAATCTCTGGTACTGCAGGAAAAGTCTATAAAATGTACAGCGGGTGACTAATGGCTTACTCCTGCTTCAAAACTGTTATGAAAGCATGGAGTTAATGGCATCACTGCTTCTAACATCCTAGGTGCTATACTTCACCTGTAATCTTTGCAAGTTTGATGTGTCCATCACTAAGTGGCACCCAGAATGATCACTCTGCTAGTGAAACATGTACTCTTTTGATACTAAAACACCCATGCTGGGCATCAAAAGTGGGAAACTTGACTTCACCTCATTGTTTCTCTTCACAAAGCATAACAAGTAGAAAAGACAAAACTATGGTTTTTTAAACAGCTGAGTGTATTTCAATAAAGTTCTTTCTTTCTTTCTTTCTTTCTTTCTTTCTTTCTTTCTTTCTTTCTTTCTTTCTTTCTTTTCATGTGAGTTTTGTTACTTTTGTTGTGTTTTTTTTATTGGTGGTGGTGGTGGTTTTTGTTTGGGTTTTGTTTGTTTGTTGTTTTTGTTGGGTTTTTTTGTTTTTGTTTTTTTTTTTTTTTGAAGTAAAATTACTATTAATACCACATTGGTAACAAAAAATGATATGCAATCAAGCATAAGATGGTTTAAAAAATAGATTTATGCTAAAATCACGTCTTTTTTAAATAGGTAATTCATTGCTCTAATCAGTTCTTCTTTCAGCTTTTCCACCCCTTACCATTAAAATAAGCAGGATTATTAAAGTGCATAAGTTTAGTCATTAGCAGATTGCTGAGATGCTGCAGTGATTGACATCTGCCTTTTTCTATATTAGCAGCTTAATCTTCTGGTATGGCTAATCAAAACAAAAAGTAGGTTGATTATTTTGTGAGTGTTTAGTTCTAACAGATAATTTAACCTGATGTATAATCAGAATACTGATATTCCTTTAGAGTTCACCCAATACAGGCAAACGGTTCTGAAGGCTTTCAAATTACCCTGACATCAGATTTGAAGCAAGTATTTGGGGCAAAACTCACTGTAAAAAACCTTGTCACTGTTTTTTCCCTTACTGATAACTGAAATTCATTGTGTATGTATCTACATAAAACACCTTGAAAGTGGATTTTTAGTTCTGTTCAGCAAGTTTTCCAATTGCTTTCATTGGAAAAAAAAAAAAAATAAAAAAACCCTGAAAAACAAACAAACAAACAACACACACACACACACACACACAAGATTAAAAAAAAGGAAAAAAAGAAAAAAAGAAAAAACAAACACAAAAACCAAAAAGGCATTTAATTGAAGTTTACTTTGCCCTCAGAGTGATTCCTTGGAGATACCTTATTGTGCTTGTATTTTCAATTCCAACTAAAGTGACCTTACATTTTCTAAACAAGGCCTTTGAAGACAGAAAGTAGTGTTTTCATGCTATTTCAATGCCAGCTGCATTGCCTTTCATCTTTTTTTTCTATTATAGAGCTTTTTCAAAGGAAACAACAATGGGATTTTTGTAATTAACAGTACACCTTGACCTTCATCTCATGGTTAAAATATTTAAATAAGCAGTGTGTCAGATGGAAATGAACAATGCTGCACTAAATCAGAAGCAGCAAACCCTTTCAAAAAGACTGCAAACCTTTTCACAAAAACTGCATGATAAAAATGCTTGAATACCGAGTGCTCCTTAAATCAGAATATACATAACATTCTTAAAAAGCCTTAAAAAAAAAGGCAAATGAAACTTAATTTACTACTAGTAGTAAAACCTCTTTCCATTAATGCTCCATGTTTCATCTAACATCTGTAAATGCCTAGGAAGCACTGGTTGATTAGATAGAAATCTGTCATTATACTGCTGCACTGATATAAATTGAGGAAACGAGCATAGGATTACATGAAGGCTGAATATGACAGCATCCGCAGCTACCATTTTTTTTATTAAGTTGTTGAAAGTGACTTAAATGTTGATGTATAATCTAAGCCCCCACAAAATACACTGGCTTAAACCTCAAAAAAAAAAAAAAAAAAAAAAGAGGTTTTCAGTTAATGGGGTTTCCTTCACATTTGGAGGAACTGAGACTACACATGTGGCAAATTGCCATGACTGTGCTAGTTTATGGATACTTGAACTACATACAGTTTAAAATAACCTAATGAAGAAAACTTAAAAAAATAGAATATTTGATTTCTGGAGAACTGAAGTCATCAGTGTTCCAAGAATGCCACTGTTCCATCCACAGCCTGGTACTAAAAGCAGATCACTAAGAAAATCAGGGCATTGTCATTAGTCCTCAGGTTTAGAGGGCTGGGAAATAATAGTCACATAAAAGGCAGTAATTTAAGATTTTTTTTTTAACCTGACTTTTTTTTCATCAAGTTAGTATCAAAGTGGTAAATACAGTCAATGTCCCTTTCATTCTGATTTAAGCATCAGAGTAAATCCATTTAGATAAAACAAAATTAAAGGAAATGAAGCCAAAAGACATTTATTTATAATATGACACTAAAACTAATAGTAACCTAAAATTATATTAATTAATGCTTGGATCATATATGCTTGAACCCCAGGATGCTTGGATTCAGGGATTTTTAAATAGTTCTACTGAATACATTGTCACAGTGTGAAATACGGGATGGTGTGTCTTTCCCAACTAAATTCATGGAGGTAACTAAGCATTTCATGACTAAAGATATAATTTGTCATATTAATGAAATATTCCTTTTAAGAAATCTATATACAGCCTACTTTGCTGGTGAATAATTTATGTGGACAATACTGTTCTCTGAAAAAGAGTTCTCATTACCATTGCAAAGTAAAGGTAGTATATGATCTTTCTGACCACATATCCTATTGTGATGCTAAAAACACTTTACTGTATGACTGAAAGATTTTACCCCCCTAACTACGGTTATGTGACAGTAATAAAGCATTGCCTGTTAAAGAAAAAAATGATATTGCTCCTTTTCCTGCAGGTTCAGCCTGCCTCTCCTTAGGTACTTAAAGTGCCAAAGAAAGGAAAACAGAATTGCAATTTAAACTGGAAGGGACCTCTGGAAGTCATCTGACCAAGACTCCTCCAAAACCAATCAGACTGAGTCATCTTTCAAATTTGTACCTCAGTTTGAAATTAGACTGTGGTGATCAGAGTCTTGTCCAGTCAAACTCTGAGTATCTCCAAAAAAAGAGAGATTTTACAAGTTGGTCAATCTATGGTAAAAGAGAAGAATTTCCAAGGGTAATTTGTCTTCCTGAAAATCTGAAGCACTCTTTAGAAGTATACTTCCATCCATGAAAAAAAAAAAAAAAAAAAAAAAAAACTGTATTAGTTAAGAGTTTACCTTGAGGAAAGGAAACTTAAATTTTTACAAATGCTCAATCAGAAAAAC
>JAAGNO010019387.1:16615-27669 GCA_033439905.1 Ceryle rudis
GGACAAAGTAATGTAAAAGAAAAAAACTTGCTAGGATAATTGTTTTTCCAAAAAATCTGAACGATTTTTAAAAAATATAATTACAACCATCAAAAAAAAAAAAAAAAAAAAAAAAAGACTGTATTAGTTAAGAGTTTACTTTGAGGAAAGGAATCTTATCTTTCTACATATGCTGCATCAGAAAATCATATCAGACAAGTGGTCAAAAATATTATGTTCTCTGTTTTATAACTGAATGCCTTATGATAAATCAGACTTCACAAAAAAAAAAAAAAAAAAAAAAAAGCAACTGAAGTTGTTTGTGGATGTTAAAACAAGGTATCTTTAGATTGTTCCAATTGGATTGTTACCTAATTTTCCTTTTTTATTTTTCCTTTCTTGCTCCACTGTTGTTGATTCCCAAGGCTACTGGAGGAGGCACCACTGATTTAGTACCTCATTCTGGTTGTATCTTACATTTGAAGTTTACCTTAGAACAGGATACTAACGAACAATAAACCTTAGAGACTGGTGTACGTACTTTAAAGAAAAAGAAAATATACTTCATTTTATTTGGGTCAACATTATGAAGAATATTGTCAAGAAGTGTCTATGGGGTTTTTTTTTAGCACAAGGTCTTGTGAAGCAGCAGCACAGGTTTTGACAAAAGATAACTCTATTGCTGGACTACTGAAATCCTCTGATACAGCATTCTTGTGATCTGGGAAGGGAAAGCTTGTATAACCAGCCTTTTAAGTATTTACAGTTACTTCAGCATTAGTCTTTGTTATTTTGTAATCCAAGCTATCTGAATTCAATCTCAGAATTAAGAAAAGGATGGTGGAGTTCAAAAAATAAATATGTGAATGACACAAAGCTGTTGACTTTGGCCAGAAGGATACCTTCATGGTCAGTCATGTTCAAAGCGTCATTTTCCTTCAAATCACTAGTGTCATTAACTAAGCTAACATTACCTATGACTCAGCTGCCATGCAATCCACCAATTTCTTGCTCGTTATAAATAATATAATCTGCTACTTCTAAAAAAAAAAAAGAAGAAGAAAAAAAAAGAAAAAAACACACTATATTGTGAATTTCCAAGAAAAGTTTTAGATTTAAATGAATAGTTTTCATTTTTCTTGGTCTCCATCTTTGTTATTACATTTCAGTTGTTAACTTTACAATTTCATTTGATTATGCAGGTCAGATCATCACTGGATGTAAATCACTGTACTTCTTCTGATGTACTGCTGCTGTACCATGACTTCCATATTACGGGACCTGTAATATGGAGTTCTTGTTATTTTTCATTCAGAAGTTTTGTGTTGTTGTGACATCATTCTGTTGAATCTACACTCCTGAAAAAAATACAGTTTTGGAATAATTTGAGACAGTTTTAGATTAGTTTTAGAATTGCCTTTAGATTAAGTACTTCATATGTGTTTAGAATATTAAGCCTTCCTGACTACAACAGCTGTTTCATCCACTGTTTCCAAAAATGAGATTTTCATAAAACATAGATTTTATCAACCTAGTAAGCTTAGATCTTGTCAGTACTTTAAAAAAAAGAAATTTTGATAATGATGTAGATGAACATTTGAAGCACTAATGATTGCCTAATATGTTTCTAGGCTTTTTGTAGTGTTACTGGAGCTTTTCTTCACTGGAAGCATAAACCATTTGTTCAGTTTGTTCATTATCAATTTAATTTTGTAAGATTTGAGGAAAACCAAATGTTATTTGATATTTTGTATTCAACTAGTACATAACTTTCTACCAGTAATGAATAAATTATGACAAGATAATGTACTTTGTACTGGTTTAGAGTATGGCATTACGGTGGTAGTTTCCATCCTAGAGGCTGTGAATGACACTTAATGTCTGAACTAATGACTCAATACCTGACATATATTACACCAAAATACTGATATAATTCAAAAAGTCAGGAAACAAAAAAAGTTTCTTTTAGAAACAATTCCTTTACTCTGTTTTGGGTGTTCTCTAGAATTTCTGGTTATTTTCTATTTGGAATCAAGTTATGCCAATTTTACCATCCCTAATGAAGAACTGGATTTTTCCATTGATGTGTGGAACATCCTGGAAGTTACAGAAACGTGGGCTTTGCTCAGTGGGCTCAGTCAGGAAGAGCAGGGACTTCACTAAACTGCAGACACCATTCTTAGCAGGCAACTGTACTAAGACTCACATGTTATGAATTCAGTTGAAGTCACATTTTATGTCAGAATAGGTATTTATTTGTGATCTCTTGATTCAGGAAACATTCTTGTAGATGGTAACTGATTGACTGCTTCCTTCTATAGTTTTTTCAGCCCATGTGGATATGACAATCTGCTAATGACCTTCCTCCCAGAGATCCCACAGAACTTTATATTTATAACTCCAAGGTCTAGAAAGGCAAAAGAACATAGGAACCAGACACATAAAAGTTCAGCACTTCTATCTTTGCATGTGTTAAACAGCCCTAGTTTTATGTCTGAATATGTCTGAAGTCCCAGTTTTATGACTGAACAGTCCTACCACATGTCAGGTAATGTATTTCTCTAACACTAAACTAGAAGATAGACATAGTGAGGGAATTTACCTTCAACACAAACTAAGGTTTAAACAACAGCAGGGGCTGTATCTCAGGATGCTCCTAACTCTCAGCTGAGTACTCTGTTTACTACTGTGAGATCATTCTGTAATGTTGGATAAGAAACAGATTAGTTTTCCTCTTTCAACATTATGAACAAAAGAAAAATTCAAATGTATTTTAGTAATGTCCACTTGGAATGCTGAATTCAAGGAAAAGTTATAATCTTAGGAAAAGTAACCACTGTGTTAAAATTGTATTAGATAAGTTTGTAGTAGATTGCTTTTGTATAATGTAGAGTATCTCCAGTGATCACACTTCAAATCAAAATTCACATATAATCTGAAATGAAGCATATTAGACATATCTTGAATTAATAAATATATACTTCTCTACTCTTCTGTGAAAGGCTCAGAGGAAATCTCAAAACAAATTTCTTTTTCTTGACCTTGAAATTTTTCTTATAATAAAATGTCATTGAGTTGTCTGTTACCATAATAGGGTCTTGACAAAGAGTTGAGAGGTTTTCCTTCAGTTCAGCAGAGGGCTCCAGAATACACAGAGTCTGGGGAGTTTCTGTCTTTTCACAGCCACAGTGCAATGGAGTGGTTAAATTCCCTGCTGCAAGCTAATTACACTTCTCTATTGCACAAAACCTTTGTCCTCCTATAATTAATTATGAGCAAGAAAAGAAAATGTCCTTTTGTTGTTTTTAATGAATTAATCCTTCATGAAAATAATTTCTGTGACATAATAACAAAAGGACATTTGTTCACTGTCCTCATCACCACACATACCATAGTACATAAATGTCCTCATGTGGGGAGTCTCTTTGTCTCTTCTGTCCAAGAACATGCTTTATTGCAGACACGTCATGGGAATATTAATACCCTCAATTGCTGTACAGGCAGATAAGACTGTCTAGATCATTATAACAAAAAACTACAGAGGAAAGAGTCTGGTGTTTTGATAGTAATTCTCACTCTAAAATCAAAGGAACAGTTCTATTAAATAGATTTTTCTTCAGACATAAAAATCCCACATTGCCCTACTTAATCTAGTCATTTGAAACATGGCTTAGATAAATCTATTTGACTAAATGAGGAAAGTCAATCTCTGTTTGATTGCTCATCCAAGGTGTAGGAAAGGAATCCATTATGTCACAAGACTGAGTAACTCAAGACTGTGCTTTTTAAGATTAATAGGTACCATGTCAGATGTATATTTAACTGTGTTTCACTGAATAGCCTGAATATAGCTAGAATATTTGGCATTTTGTTAAAGCTGACATAAGATGAACTTCTCTAACATTACATATAGTAGGTGCATTTCTTTCATTTTTCTTGGAAGTTGAATAGATGGTCAAAGCTTGGTAGACAAATGTTTACATCACCAGTTTTGGTAGGTTTTCAAGCAGATAAAATCCTGGAATTTTAGAATCCTAGAATGGTTTGAATTGAAAGGGTTCTTAAAGATCATCTAGTTCCAACCCCCCTGCCATGAGCAGGGACATCTCCTGCTAGACCAGGTTGATCAATGCCCCATTCAACCTGACCTTGAATGTTTCCAGGACATTCACAACTTCCCTGGGCAACCTGTTTCTGTGTCTCACCACCCTCATAGTAAGAATTTTCTTCCCTATATGTACTCTAAATATTACTTTATTTCAGTTTAAAAGCATTACCTCTTGTCCTATCACTATATTGAGATAATTTTAAGGGGGCACCAAATGGATCTACTGAGCAGCAGTAGTATGCATCTTGCATCACTTGGTATGGGAATGAATACTACAAAACCACTGATAGTGGGAGAATCTAAACAAGTAATCACTCTAAATTCCTTCACTGAATTCACATCTGTTACTACAACAGGTATAGCAGGCATTATAAAACATGTTTGTATTCACAATGCTGATTTTTATGACAAAATGTTGGTTCACACACCACTTCTCTTGCCCCATGGCAATTTCTGTGGCATTCTTATTCATCTTCTCTTGAGATATTTATAAAATTTATTGCTTTTCCATTTCCTTAAACTTATTTTTTTGAGAAATAGTGGTATGAATTAACTTAAATTGTTGAAAATTGTAATGTATTTTTAGTTAAAGATACAGAACTCATGCCACAAGGTGTATTATTTTATTTTAAATCCTATTTATCAGGAAGTTTACACATTTTCTCTCCATCACTTTCATAATTTTGAACAGCTGTTTTTTATCCATTGTAATAATCAATTAAATATTTTTCTTTGGCACTGTGACAATTACATTACCCTTTCAGTAGTTCTAAATGAACTACATTGAAGTTTTAACACTGATAAACTCTTCTGTCACAGGAGTCTTCCCTTACATCTTTAGACATCTATTGGAAGGCAGCTGCCCAGACTCACTCATTATTCCATGGGAACAAATAACACAACCTAGCCCCTCAGTTAAAGACTTACTGTAAGATTAGATGAAGCAGCTTCTCCAAGAGTCATATTTCTCTACAAACTACAGGAAGTCAGCAATAAAACTTATTTTAGGTCACCTCACCAAAGAGTAAGAAAAGTAATATTGTTCATTCTTCAAATGACAACCAAAAATGTTACCCACTTTCTGCAGAAACCTGCAAGCACCTGGCGGGACACATAGGCCTCTTGTGCAAAATGCAGAGTTAGGTGCTCGTGTTTCAGTTTAGTTACAAGCTTTGTAAATAATTCCAACAGCTAATCTAGAGCACGTCTCCATTTGCATTTTTAGCATCATTGCACTTCACTTACAAAGTTTCCTCTTTGAGCCAACGTGGAATGTTTGGCAACATATATTTATTGCTGTCTTTCAATCCCCTTTGTTACTGATCGGTTTTTAAGTGCTTAATTCAACAGCAACCTCATGTACTTAATTGCTGTTGATTCTGTCTATACAAAGTTTCACAGAAAGCTCCTCAAACTACTCTTAAAAGCAAATATTGAGAAATAAAATTAAATAGTTGAAAAAAAATATGTACTATCAATATGAAATGCTCAATGTACTGTACAGTAGGGAAATAAAATTGAGGTGAACCACATAAACTTTCCCATAAGCAACCTGCAATATTTATATTGTGGTAATATTTATATAACTCAGGGAATCTTGAGATGTAAAAAATATCTTTGTGGATCTAGGCCTGAATGATGAACACAAAGATACACGTGTGCACAAAGAACACTACAGAAAAAACAACAGCTGAAGTCAGATCTCCTTCTGTCCTACCTCTTGCTCTCAGTATCAATATACAGAGTCCCTGTGTGTAAAATACAGATCAAATATCTCAAGAGTCTGCTGAAATATATATCAATCAGTAATATTTCATATTTCTCTATTAACTTTCATCTACTAAATATATCACTATTGACAGCTGTGTTGTCTTTTACACAACACTGAACTTCATCTGCATTGATCAAACTAATCTAGAGTGAATGAATGTAAAGCTCTATAGATAATTTGTTCAATAGCTCCTTGTGTCAAGACTTGATCTGAGTTGATGTACTTTTAGAAGAACTCAGGAATGTCTTTTAGATATGTCTTAAATTCACATTCCAAACTGAAGAGTTAATAGGTTTTTTTCTTACACAGTTTAAGGAAAGAAATATCCTGGTACAGGTTACAGCATTTCACAAACAAAAATCTGTGTTAATTTTTGATATATGTATCCCTGCATCTACTGAATGTAGAAACATGTCCAGTAGACACGTTTCTCTTCTTGTGGAGAAGGATACATGAGCTGTAACTAAATTTTCAGTAGTGGTGTTCGGGCTAGATATGGGGAAGAAATTTTTTATGATGAGGGTGGTGAAATACTGGCCATGGTTGCCCAGAGAGGTTTTACATGCACCATCCCTTGAAGCATTCAAGGTCAGGTGGGACAGGACTCTGAGCAACACGATTTAGTTAAAGATGTCCCTGCTCAGTGCAGGGAGGTTGGACAAGATGAACTTCCAATCCAAAATATTCTATGATTCTATGACTTCATATTCAGAAGGACAGTGTATTTCATTAGTTTCTTTGCCATTTATGCTTTGCATCCAGCTATTTTAATTGCTTTATCAGCCCCACTCTTTTTCAACTTTTTTTTCTCTTCTTTATCTTGTTTCATATGTTCACTCTACTAACTCACCAAAAATCATTTATCGTGATCTGTAAGCCTCATTGCCTTATAGAAAAGCCCATCACCAACAGCTTATTTTATTTCACTATTTGTGATCTAAGTGTTATTTATATTAGCCTAGAGTAGAAAGCATTGCTAAAATATCTTCCTGCAGAGATCTGCTGGTCTTCTTCCACAAACTACTGAAGAATTGCACAAACAGTAAGCATAAGTTTGACTTCTATTTGGCTTTTTGGGGTGGAGGTTAAGCACAAATAACATTATTTATGAGTACACTTCAAAGATAGGAAAATAGCATCATTCTCTTAATGCATTGCAGGTTTGAGTCAACATACAGTTTATTTACCATGTCTGGTAAGCAACATTGTCTTCTGTGATGTTAGTGACAGAAGCTCATGCAAGCTGCTGAAAAATGTGTCATTATCTTTAGGTCTTGCTCTGGACTAGAAATGCACAGTGCATACTTCTTAAACAAAGGTCTTTAACACCTTTGTGGCTGCTTATGAATGCTCTAAATTAAACCAAACCAAACCAAACACAATGTCAGTTACAGTTTTTAACATTTTGTATTACTTTGGCAATAATACTGAAAAAAAAAAGAATAAAACTAAATAAAAACAATATGAAAATGACTGTCTCATTTAAACTGCCAGAAGTATCTGGCCTCAGCACTTTTGGCTCCCAGAAGTCCCTCTTCTGCGGTCTGCCACCACTCAGCAACCCCTTAGCACAGGAAACGCCGGAGTAGATTTTAAAAAAGAAGGGACCAGCGTCATAAACAAATAATAATACAATATTGTGATGGAGGGCTCTCCTGTTGACCTCCATTAAAACAGAAATTTCCCCCCAACCAGGAAGCTCTTCTGTATGTTTGTCAACTGATATTACCCATGCATGTTGATAAGTCTCCTTCAACATAAGAAAGAGATGATGCTATCTCTGCTTGCACAGTATATATATATATATATTAGTACTGTTTGGAAGAACCTATGGAAGTCCTAAGAAAGTCAGATATGAAAGCAAACCAAAGTAGAACTTTAAGTATGGAATGAGACCATAAAATACAATAAAAAATGTTTCTATAAATACATTAACAGCAAAAGGAGGACTAAGGAGAATCTGCATCCTTTATTGGATGCAGGGGGAAACATAGTAACTAAGGATAAGGAAAAGCCTTCTTTGCCTCAGTATTTAATAACAGGACTAGTTGTTTGCTGGGTAGCCATCCCCTCTGGACAGGGATGAGGAACAGAAGGAGGTCTCCATAATTCATGAGGAAATGGTTAATGACCTGCTGCACCACCTAGACACACACGAGTCTATGGGGCCAGATCGGTTACACATGAGAGTGCTGAAGGAGCTGATGGATGAGCTTACCAAGCACTCCTCATGATTTATCAACGGTCCTAGATAATGGGGAAGGTCCCAATGGTCTGGAGATTAGCAAACGTGATGCCCACCTACAATACAGTACATTGAGCATTTCATATTACTCCTTGGGAGATTCCAATTGGATTCAGGAAGAAAATTTTTCACCACGAGAACAATTACACATTGGAATAATCTCCCAAGATAAGTGGTGGATTCCCCTACATTGGACATTTTTAAGACTCATTTTGACAGGGTGCTGGACCATCTCATTTAAACTGTTTGGGGTTTGGGGTTTTTTTCAGTTGAGTAGTTGATCCTTGAGGTCCCAGTCAGCATGGGTTCATTAAGGGCAGGTTCTGCTTAACAAACCTCATCTCCTTCTGTGAAAATGTGACCTGCTTGGTGCAGGAGGGAAAGCCTGTGGATGTTGTTTACCTGGATTTCAGTAAAGCTTTTGATACTCTTCCCCCCAGCATCCTCATGAAAAAAAAAATGGCTGCCCTAGGTCTGGACAGGCATACACTCTGCTAGACCAAACACTGACAGGGTGGTTGGGCACAGAGTGTGGTGGGGAATGGCGTTCAATCCAGTGTGATACTGGTCATAAGTGGTGTTCAGTGCTGCAGCCACTCCTGTTCAATATCTTCATCAACGATCTTTATGAGAACATTGAGAACACCCACAGTAATTTTGCAGATCACATACCAAATTAGGTGGGACCATTGATCTGCCTGAGGTTAGGAAGGCTCTTCAGAGGGACCTGGGCAGGGTGGATTGATGGACTGAGGAAAATCATATGGGCTTCAACAAGGCCAAGTGCTGAGTCCTGCTCTCGAGACACAACAACCCCGTGTGATGCTACAGACTTTGGGCTGAGTGGCTAGAAAGCTGCTTGGCAGAAAGGGACCTGGTGGTGTTGATTGACAGCTGTCTGAACATGAGCCAGCAGTGTGCCCAGGTGGCCAAGGTCAACAGCATCTTGGCCCGTGTCAGGAATAGTGTGGCCAGCAGGACTAGAGAAGTGATTGTTCCACTGTACTCAGCACTGGTGAGACAACACCTTGAGTACTGTGTTCAGTTTTGGGCACCATAGTATAAGAAAGACATCGAGGTGCTGGAGCAGGTCCAGAGAGGACAATGAAGCTGGGTCTGGAGAACAGGTCTTATAAGGAGCAGCTGAGGGAGCTGGGGTTGTTTAGGCTGAAGAAAAGGAGGCTGAGGGGAGACCTTATTGCTCTCTACAAGTACCTGAAAGGAGGTTGTAGTGAGGTGGATGTTGATCTCTTCTCACAAGTCCCAACTAATAATAGGACGAGGCAATGGCATCAAGTTACACCAGGGGAGGTTTAGGTTGGACATTAGGAAAAACTTCTATACTGAAAGGTTTATCAAAGATTGGAACAGGCTACCCAGGCAAGTAGTTGTATCATCATTCCTGGATGTATTTAAAAGCCATCTAGGTATGGTGCTTAAGGGTATGTTTTAGTAGTGGCACTGGTAGAGTTAGATAATGGTTGGACTTGATATTCTTAGAAGTCTTTTCCAACCATAGCAATTCTGTTATTCTGTGATTCTGTTAGACATAGAACTAAAGTGCATCTGATTTTTAGGTTAACACAGTTATCACTATACCTTACTTCATCTTGCCATGTACTCACTCCACATGTTGCTGTATTACAAAAATTATAGTCTTGTGGAACAGTCCAACAAGTAAGATGTCTGACTTGGTAAAAGATGAACAGAATCTATTTTCTAATAAATTTTTGAAGGAGGTTAAATCAGAGAGTAGAGGAAAGGGCAAGGTAAAAGCTTGGTTCTTTGGATCTGAGATTAAAAGCCAGGAAAAAATTCAGGGGAAAGAGATTAAAACAGTAAGGATAGAAGCAAAAGAGGGCAATAGCTGAGACTGGATGGAAACAATATCATATAAGAAAGAGATGAATTTTAAAACTATTTAAATATTTCAACCAAGATGGGAATACAGGAATGAAAAGTATAAGGGAGAAGTCCAAATGATTACTATTATTTCACTTAAAGAAATCTGGGAAACATGGGAAATGTTGTAACAAAGACTTTGAGGATTTTGCATATTCTTCAGAAGTAAAATGGAAAAACATAAGTCCTTCCATAAGTGCAGTAGTAGTTAAAATGTGATTTTCTTCTCCTCCTATAACATTGACTTAGACAATTACAATGATTTAACTACTGCCCCACAGCAATGGAAAATTCTGCTGCATTTTGAATTAATCTTGCTGTTACAGATTTTGGTAGGAAGTGTGGGCACAACATTTCTCTTTTTGAAGTCAATCACATTTTTCTTTCTCCATCTACTTGAGTGGGAATAAGATCAGGCACAATTATCAATATTTTCAAGTGCAGGCTCTAATTTAAGCCAAACATGGGCAGTCCAGTTTGGCTGCACAGCTTGAGATGCCTTGGGCTTAATTTTCATAATCAAACCATAGTCACAACATTCCTGAACAAAGCAAAGATAGCCTCTCTCTAGCTGGGTGGTCATTTCTTTCAAATATTGAATTTGTAAGTACTCCTGAACATATTTCTGATTGGCTGAAACTTAGAAAAAGCATCTATACATAGCTTATAGCTAAAAGGAATTTACTTGTAACTTGCAAGGGAAAACCCCATGTTCTTGGATTCTTAGGATCAAAGGTTTTTTCATTTCTGTATTTCCAAGGAAAATAACGCATGTGTTCATTGTTTTGTCAGTACAAGATTTATAATGCCTTTAACTATTCATTTCCTTGCCATAAAGTACATAGGTTTTGCAAATTATGTCCAAGTGACAACATTGTCATTTCCTTGGCAACCTTAACTGTTTTTCAAAACAATGATTTTCGTGTTTGGAATAAGCATTGCTTTGTACAGTCTAGCAGGGAATAAAAAAGGAAAAGAAAAAAAAATAATAATAAAGAAAAGGAAGGAAAGAAAAGGAAGGAAGGAAGGAAGGAAGGAAGGAAGGAAGG
>JAAGNO010019387.1:32934-45403 GCA_033439905.1 Ceryle rudis
AGAAAGAAAGAAAGAAAGAAAGAAAGAAAGAAAGAAAGAAAGAAAGAAAGAAAGAAAGAAAGAAAGAAAGGAAAGAAGCCAAGGAAATCTTCTGAAGGATGTTTGAGACACACTATTCAACTAATAAATATAAAACCAGGCAATGTTAGGAGCAACAATATTATTTCTGGGGCAAATCTTGAATTTATGTAAGAGAAGGAATACTGTGAAGAAGATTCCATCACTTCATCCATGGAGGACAGTTGCCAACCAGTAAGGATACTATATATTGTACTCTTCTTAAGTCATGGGAGTAAAGTCATTTATAATACCTATTTCTTCCTGTGGTAGAGCTTGCTGAGCAAAGATCGTTATGAGTTTCCAAGTAAGGAAGTAACTGCATTTCTAAATGTAATCAAGTATTGTCTTCAAATGAGATGCTTAAACAGTATTATATTTCAAGTTTACAATTTCTCTTATTATACATTCTAGGTCTCTTTCTTTTGTATTTGTATTCTTAGTTCAGGGATAGGATCACAGTTAGACTTGGAAAAACAAGTAATTATCACGATGTTAATTCTGAAGCTTATTTTGTGTCTGCATTGGTTAGGATTTTAAGAAAAATAATTCTGTTCAAATACAATTTTCACCATTTCTCTTCTGTACTGCTAGGAACAATAATATAAAAATAGATCTGACATTTCTTATCAATTCATCTCTTCATTTTTTATGTGTTCATGAAGTTCCCATTTACATTTATTGATTATTTTTTAAATGGTTTTGCAGTAATAAATGCCATTTCTCCAACCTCACTCCCCCTATATTTCTCCATGCCTTTCTGAATCTGGAAGTGATCTACTGAAGTCAATGGTAGCACTAACATGATGTCAACAGGAAAGAATATGGTTCAGAATAACAGGAACAAAAATTTTACTAGTTTTGGGATGAAGAGTGGAAAGCATAAAAAAAACCTAAACCAAAACAAAAGCAAGCAAACAATAAAAACAAACAAACAAAACAAAACAAGCTGTATGATGCGGTTCTTTGTGATAATGGAAGAAAGCCTGGATTTGGTGGCTCAGGAACTCCTCTCCTGTCCAGTGCTGCTGGACTTAATCAATGTAATGTAGTGATTCCCTATTGTGTTACAGAGTAAATATCCTGTGTCTGAGATTTAATACTTCCTGTTCTGCCATGCTGATGTGGCCTCCCTCAGAATACACTGAGTTTGTAGGAACAAGTTAAAGATACTAGGGTTGGATGAACATGTGTAGAAAAAACTATAGAACGACTTGGCTTAATTACATGTTGAATCTTTAATTTTGTGTATTAGAATTGAAGAGAAGTTCAGCAGTTTAATAGTATTTGTTACTACACATATATCACCACAGTCCATAAACTAAATTGGTCTCTACTTTGATCCTATATTAAAAAGGTGCAAGCCATTCATATATATATATATTTAAGCATAAGGTTTTGGGAAAGTTATGAACCTGACCATCTCAGGTCTAACTGAAGTGTTATATACTTTGTCAGTCTGGCTGTGTATGAACATTTCCTAAAACCAAGAATTTCTGCCAGATTGACCATGACAGAGAAGGGTTGTGGTGGGTTAACCTTGGCTGCCTGCAAGGTGTCTATCAAGCTGCTGTCTCACTCCCCTTCCTTCCCCAGCAGGACACAGTGAGAAAATAACATGAAAAAGCTCACAGGGACAGGATAAGGACCTTGACATTGCTCACCAATTACTGAGACAGTCAAACCAGACTTGACTTGGGCAAGATTAATTTAACTTATTGACAATAAATATCAAAGTAGGATAGAGGGAAATAAAAACAAAACTAAACCCACCTTGCCCCAACACGTCGTTCTTCCCAGGCTCAATTTCACTTCTACCTCCTCTCCAACAAGTGGCATAGGAGGATGGGAAATAGGGGTTCGAGTAAGTTTATGATACTTCATCTCTGACATTTCTTCCTCCTCATGCTCTTCCCCTGCTCCAGCATGGGGTCCCTTCTAGGATGTACAGTCCCCCATGAACATGGGTCCTTCCTTCAGGCTGCAGTTCAAGAGCTGCTCCAGCATGGGTCCTTTCATGGGTGTAGTCCTTCAGGAACAGACTGCTCCAGGGTGTGTCTCCCATGGGCCAGAGTTTCTTCCAGAAAATCTGCTCCAGCATGGGATCCTCTCCACAGTCTGCAGCCTCCTTCAAGACATATCCACCTACTCTGGTGGGGGGTCCTCCATGGGCTACAACATGGATATCTACTCCACATGGACACCCATGAGTTGCAGGGGGACAACCTGCTTCACCATGATCTTCTCCACTGGTTGCAGGGGAATCTGCTCTGGCATCTGGAGCACATTCTCCCCCTCCTTCTTCACTGACCTTGGTGTCTGCAGGGTTGTTTCTCTCACTTTTTTTTTCACAGGTGCTGTGGAGCACTTCTTATCCTTTCTTCAATATGTTATCACAGAGGTACTACCAGGCTCACTGACAGACTCAAGTTTGGCTACTGGTGGATCTGTCTTGGAGCTGGTGGGAACTGACTGTGTCCAATATGGGGGCAGCTCCTGGTTTCTCCTCTCACAGACCACCTCTCCAGCACTCCTCATTACCAAAACCTTGCCACAAAAATCCAATACAAGGGCAGGCAGTGAAATTGAGTATTTGTAAGCTGCTCTTACAGTCTGAAAAACACAGATACACAGACTGCACTGTTTTAATATGTTTAATATGTGCTAAGAAGTTCCTGTTAGAAGGCATCTGGAGATGGTGTTTGGCTCCAAAGCTACAGTGGTAGCTGTCATGGTATGATATGGGATAGAGTCAGACAAGATAAGACTTTTTCTAAAATGTGGAAGATATGCTGAAATTTTTTCTTTAATATACATGACAAACAAACAAACAACAAAAAAGAAAACAACAACAAAAAACACAAAACAAAACACACACACACAAAAACCAGAACACCCTGTACATTTCTGCAGTTCCAGAAGCCTTAGCTAAAGCAGCTGATGTGACGAAACTTGGCTTCTGTAGGACATTGTATCAAGGACTGCGATCTCTGATTGAAGCTTTTCTACCAGGTCATTCAGAAAGTGTATTTCAAAGGACATTTTTGGGTATCTAATAAGAAATGAACTTACACGGCAGTTTTTCTCTTAATGAGAACCTAGATTCTATTTAAATTCCTATTTCATAAAACTTGTAGGACCTTAGTAACACTGAAACCTTTACATATATATCAAATTTATCTCAGAGTGACCAATGAGTAAAACCTTTTTTTTGTCCTAGGAAATGCCTAAAACATACTTTCTCTACAAAGACACAACCATAGAGTGATTATGGAAGTTTGTTTTTTTTTCCTGTAGAAATCCAGGCTAAAAACATAATAACAAGAGAAAAAGTGAAAGTAGCAATTATATGTAATGAATAGAAAAGCAAAGAACTTGATAGCAATAATACAAATCAACAGTTAGGAAATGCAGGTAATTGAAATTATAATCAAGAATGAAGAATTCCTTCAGAATTTGAATTAAATCTTGAATTGTGGATTTATATTCTAAAGCAAATTAAATGGACTTAAGAAGATAAAATACCATGCCCACCACTACTACACCTCATGCAGACCATGAGACTGGAGATTTAAAATTGTAATGACTCTACAGTGCATTTGTAGCATTTTCTGCTCTCATTATTACCCTTGTCATGAGAATAAATGCATATTGTTCATTTCCTCTTTGCATTGACATTTTAATAAAAATTAGGTCCCAGAATTTAAATCTCTTGTGCATTTTGCACATGGTAATGGGCAAGAGTGCAAAGCTGACCTTTTCAAGTCTCTCCATGTTGATTTGTATACTCCCTCACCCCCCAAGCTTTTCAGCCTCTCTGACTTGAGAGAGAGGCGTCAGTGAAGAAAAAAAGAGAAAAGATCAACACACAGAGTAACACAAAGGTTAAACCAGTGCAGCATGGAGTTGTGTTATATAGCCTCTGCTAGGCATTTGAATTCCAAATTTAGTTTGTGAATAAAATTGTCATGCCATTTCCTGATCATATTATAAAATTCCATGCTTTGACAGGAGAGAATGGTTTGGACTGGATGTGTCCTGGGTTTTAATGAAAGGTACAAGCCTTGCAGCTTAGTTTCATGATTCAAATACAACTGAGGATTTAGAAATGAAGTTTGATTAAAACCCAGTGATTCTTCAGAGGTGAAATGAGTTTGGCATATGCAAAGCAGGTTTTAGAAGATGAGTATACAAACTCTAAGACATTTACATAATTTTCAGTGATGCACACCTTTACTTGGGGTTTTAACAAACAGGCTTCATTATCAACATATATTTTTATCTGTAGTAGAAATGGGAATGAGTTTTGAACCAAGAAAAAAGCAAGATACAGCTCAAAATTATCCTATTGGGTAAACAATATTGTTGGAAAACACTTGAGTATAAAAATTGGCTGAGATGAAACCTGGCTAAAATTTCAATGTGATTTGAATCTTCCATGCCTGACCTTTCTCAGTTTTGCCTATAATGAAAAATAGGAAGTTCTGCAAATTTTCCCTCTGATACCTTCAGATCTGTAAATTAGCAGCTTGTCTCATGTGGTGAACCTGTACAGTAATTTAAAATTTAATCTCACTTTTCTTCAGAGGCTGATCTTGATTACATATCCAAATTTATAATTTCAAGTAAGACGCTGATATTATCACCCACAGAACTAGTGATATTCCCTGGTATATGCACAAATTCCAGGGCTGTACTAGGTGAGACTAAGACATTGGATTTAATGATTAGGTTTCAGATTAAACAGGTGAAAAATATTATGTGTCTAATTGTTATGGTTTTTATCCTGAGTTCTGTGATATTTCACTCTTCTTTTTGTCAGAACTACAATTGTTGGACTGTAGATATTGAACAGGTCAAGATTAAATTTCAAATGCAGCATTAGCCATTAGCATTGCAGAAAAAGGATGGAAAGGGGAGACAACTGAAACCAAAACATGCACTCAAAAAAAGTCTCTTTAATTCTTATCACAGACATATTTATTTTTGAAATTAACTCCCAGGAGCCAAGGATACAATATTTGTTGTAATTTGCATGCTTAGGATCTATCAAAACTTACAAAAATATGTAATTGTGCAGTTTACTAACAAAGCTGATGTATTTTTAATGGACTAGAATTATGTGCAATAATAGTCAGTGTCAGGGTGCCATGAGGGCCAGTGACTTTCTGGGACAAAGCAGTGCTTGAAAGCCAGGGCCATCTCATCACACTCCAGTCACAAGGAATTCAGACAGAGGACTAACTGTGTCCCCTGGACATGGACATCAGACACATCCATGGGGATGGGCACAGGACAAGGATGGGTCAGGACATCAACCTGCAGGTAGATTATCTTCTGCCTTCACGTAGTGTCTTTCCCCTTTATATCAAAGTTAATGATTTTTCTACTTAAATGTCATCCTGCATCCAGACTTCCCTAATTTCTTTAAATGATAATTCAGTCGTCCTTAATATTGGGAATGCCTTCCAGTTTTGCTAGCCAAAAGTTTTGATAAACACCTATCTACTTCTTTAGTAGGTAATTTAAGTAGAATCAGTCATTGGTAATTTAAGTAGAATCAGTCTCAGACTGATGACTGAAGAATTAAAGTAGCCGTCCTTCTGTCCAATTCATTCCTTTTAATATAAGCTATTACAGTGTCTTTTTTAGCCAGTTATTTGTTGACTTATTATATTAATGTTCATCATCTCCTCGAGCAGTAATTTCCTGTGGGAAACAATATCTTGTGTTTGGTGTTGGTTTCATTTTTTTTTTTTGGTTGGTTGGTTGTTGTTTGGGGTTTTTTTTAAGTCTACACTTAAACCCACTACATCACCTTATCTAAGATGTCAGTACTTAAAAAAATACAGGTATTAGATTAGACTAACACCTTTGATAAAACTATGTGGGTAATTTACTCATTTTCCTTTGTCTCTGCGTCCTTAATTTTTCTTTCTTTCAAGAACGGTTATAATACTTTACAAAGCGTTCAAGTAAAATTTAGAGTCCTGTAATTGCAAGGATCACCTTTATTTTCCATTTTTGTGTAGCCCATTATATTTGCCATTCTTCAGGCAGAATATTACTGTTTGAATTTACAGATTTATTAAAAATCCCTCCTACCAAATTTCCATTAGTTATGCATAACTATTATGACCCCATCCTCTAGTGCCTCAGATTAGTTTATGCTTCAGCATCATTCAGAGTTTGCCTTTTAAGAAAATTTTCTTTGAATTGTAGGTCCAGCATTGCAATTACAGCAGAGGAAAGATGAGGAAGGAGCCATCTTACTAAGCAGGGCAACAGGGACTAGGACTGTTCAGCCCAGAGGGAAAAACAGCTCAGAAAGAATCTGACAATGTATATGAACACATAATGGAGGAAGTAACAGAGACAGACTCTTCTCAGTAGTGTCCATTGACAGGACAAAAATTAACAGGCACAAACTGAAACACAGGAAACTGCTGCTAAACATAAGAAAAGTACTTTTTTACTGTGAGGGTGGCAAAACACTGGAACAAATTTCTTGAAGAAATTACAGAGGTACCATTCCTGGAGATATTCAAAACCTAACTGCACACAGCCTGGAGAAACCTGCTCTAGCTGACCCTGCTTTGTGCACTGGCTTGGACTAGATGATCTTCAGAGCTCTCTTCAACCTCAACTACTCTAAAAAAAAAAATGTCTCATCTTTTATTACACTGGCTGGTATATTTGGGAAAAAACTGACAAGCTTTGAGGCACAATAGCCCTCTTAAACAATCAAGGCTATAGCAATATGTCACATAAACCACAGAATTATTTTGTAAGTAAGTCACCATACAAATGGCCATACATTTGCAAATGTCAACTGCAATTGTCATTTTGCAAAGAAAGTATAATTAAACCAAAAATTTAATTCACTCAGAAAGCACTGTAAATAGCTGATTATATTATAAATGGTATTTGAAGAGTCATCTGCAACTCTAAACAAAACATAATGAAATCTGAATCAAACAGTATTTTTCTTATAGCTTTTTATTTTATTTTATTTTATTTTACTTGGTTTCTATTAATTGTTAAACAAAAGGCTCCAGTGGGAAAATCACATTTCTCTAACTTGAGAAACACAGAAACATGGCTTCTGATATTTTCTGAGATGAATCTAAGCTTGTGAGACATGGCTGTTATGTGTAGTGTGTGTCACATGGGGGGTGCAAAGCTGTAAGAAGAGTCTTGGTCCTGCCTCAAATGATTCAGATCCCTTTCAGTAAATAGTCAGGGCTGAAGCTGTTTGAATTACCTTTGAATTAACAGCTGACTGGTCTTGCTGAAGCAGAAACCTCCAGATCATCATCAAGACAATGCAGGTGTTTCTACTGGCTTTAAAAATATACACTCCCTGGACCTCTAGAAGGCACTATCAAGCACTCTTTTCCCTGTAATATCATGTAAATCAGGTAAGTATTTATTTGTCTTTGCTTGCACAAGCTCTGTCTACAGTCCTTCTTTGTGGTGAAAATCCATCTTTGAGCGGTTGTGGCTGGATCCACAAAAGGTCTTTTATGAGTGAATCTTGCCTAACTTTTATTCCAGGGAAGTAAGTCCCAAAACAAAGAATGGCAGCTGAATTTCCCTTAAAACCAGTGACCTGTAAAGCTCACAGATACTTGTTCCCTATATTCTGCTTTATGTTGCTAAACATCATACCTAAGTCACATTAAGGTCAACAAGAACATGTTTTTCAGCTGAGAGATTGTGTTGTGCATGCTTAGAGTATGCTGAACAGGGAGCACGCCACTATCACAAAAGAAGCCCTGACTTTACATGATGGCCCTGTCTTACACTCATGTAGATTTTGGGTCCTTCTGAGCTTGTTGCACTTGAAGACCTGCCTTGCAACAAATCATCCTGTCCATTGAGCTACACAGAAGTCTGAGGAAAATCCCTAAGCTTTCATCCCCAAACTGTTTCCTTTGGATAAGTGAATGAAGGAACTGCTGGTGATAATGTGAATATGCACAGATGTGATTTTCTTGCTTTTTCCCCTTGGAAGGAAAAGAAAACCTTATAAATGATATTTTAAAGTAGCCATCCTTCTCCAGGCTAGTATTTTTTTTTTTTTATAATTTGAAGCAAAGTGACAGTAATTATGATTCTGTTAGAATGTTTTTATTTATACTTCCTGTGAATTTAACACTTCACAAGAAAGAGTAAAGCTGTAAGCTCTGATTTTCTTCTCAAATCCTACTAGAAGTAATTAAATATTGCCTACTCTTCTTGCCTGGTCTATAAATAATGGCTATTGAATAAATTATATGGGGATTTTGCAAAACTTTAGGGATTCACAGGAAAAGTCTGTTTATATAAGATTATATCGATGTTACAAACTTGTCTTCTGCTCCTTGATGTGCCTGTGTAATTTCTATTAGTGAGAGTAACCATGTATTTAAATTTAAGAGAGAAAAAATCCTTGTTGTATTCATCATAATAAATAACCTTACATGTTCACCTCTCTTTCTGGAGAATTCCGGTTTGCATCACTTTCAGATAAATACATAGCATCATACCAAGGCAGTATCAGTGAAAGTACATCTTATCACTCTAAAACACAAATATCACATGTGTAGCAGAAGAAATAATGAATTCCTGCAAGTACCTTATTAATACCACATTCTGAAAATTCTTTTTCTTCAGTGAATCTTGTCCATAGTTTTAAAGCATTACATATTTAAAAAAGACAGGGTTAGCACTGAAAAGAAAGGCACAGAGACTTTAGGTATTGTAAAAGTGAAAGAGAATTAATTAAAATTAAAGGAAACAAATGCTTTCTAGTCAAGTGCTGAACACCTTTGAAAGAAAGGTAGCCAGAAAGACAATTTTCCAGATGGGAAAACAGTACAAAGATTTTAAATAACCTCTTCAGGATCATATATTTCTTGACTCCCAATCTTCTCCTTCGCACACTGACTACGTTTAGGGAATATCCCATCCAGGCATGTTGTATCTTGCTTGAAGAGACATAGCAACACAACTCTAGCATCTGTGTGGCTTTACAAAAAAAATCTGGACTTGAAAGAAATTTCAGTCTCTTTAGGTGTATGTGTGAAGTGAAAGATACTGTTGATAACAGGAAAGTCAATTAAAATAGCTTAAGTACAGAGTACGACTCTGACTATAGACTTTAATGCAACAAGTATACATGTTCAGAATGAGATGTTAGTAAAATCTACAAGAGTGATATTATGGGTCATTTTTGGTTTTGGTTTGGGTTGGGGGGGGGGGGGGGGGCGGAGCTGTGTTTGTT
Organism: Ceryle rudis; assembly: GCA_033439905.1. Lineage (NCBI taxonomy): Eukaryota > Metazoa > Chordata > Aves > Coraciiformes > Cerylidae > Ceryle > Ceryle rudis. The sequence continues at coordinate 42,260 of JAAGNO010019387.1, forward strand.
TGGTTTGGTTTTTGGCGTTTTTTTGTTGGCTATGGGAAGTTCCTTAAACTTTTCCTCAGTCTTGTCCATGTATGCATCACTGAACAAATGCATCACTGAACACACAGAGTTTAAGAACAATCTGGGAATGCAGAGCTAAACTAGTTTAGTATTTACTGGATCAGCAGAAAAGAGAACAAGTTTTGTGTTCTGATGGGTTTCAGGATTCCATCTACTGTGGCCATGAATATTGAGATCTCATTTTGATGAGCAAGGGCAGCCCCAGCAGAGAAGAATAACATAGGAAAACACCACAGAGGTGGTGTTTAGGATACTCTCCTAGAAGGTGAAAATGCCTGTTCCACCTCATGCAGTGAGAGAGGATAGGACTTTGTGTTTCTACCCTCTAGATGAACAGAGCCCTAACTAGGAGGATGTGGAATGTAACTTAGTCTTCTGTGCATGTTTCCTACCTTATATTGCAAATATGATTCCCGAGAATATTTAATGCTGGAACATACCAAATAAACTGTTTAAAATATTCTGAGATAAGAGAATTAAATAATAATAATAATTAAAAAAAGTGTAGGTAGCTTTCCAAGATCTCTTTCTCTTCAAGTTAGACTGATAAGGAGTCTGAAACAAAATCAATAATGAGACATGTGGTGGTATCCTTCCTTTTCCACTTAAATCCTGTAGCCCAGTATTAGGCTACTTGTCCAGTTTGCATGTTTAATTAATTATCTTTCTTTTTCCCAGGAGTGTACTGTCTCCTATGAGATTCATAGGAAACAGAATAATGACTGTCAGCACCTTTCTTATGAAGGGTACCTATATCCTACTGCAAACCAAACCTCCTACAAAGTAGCCACATTTTATTCTAGGAAATGCAAAAACCAATTGTTTCAGCATTTCTTATTTTTCCTTTCCTTCAGCTTTATTGAAATTAAAGTATTTAAGGATTTAAGGACAAATTTATGGCTAGCTTAACTCAAACTTGCAAAATCACTAAAAAATCATGTTTTTCTCTGCTGCAGCAACAGTAAAAAACATCCCAACACCATTAAAGTGTTGTTAAATGAAGTCTGTTGGTCTGGGACAAATTATGGGGATGCCTCCAGTGCCATCCACTGCCATAGGCCCAGAGGCTATGTTCTCCCCCATGTTAGCTAACAAGGCAGTGTTACTGCTCTGTGGTGATTCTGTCCAAAAAAGAGCCACCTCTTTTCTCTAGGAGTCCCTTTCCAAGTCTTGGAGAAGGTTATATAATTTCAATCAGTTCTGTTTCATATTTGATTTTTAAGTTTTAATGCAAGATATAGACCAGCAAGTATGCAAGCATATCTAATTGTCAACCTTTTATCCCAAGAGGATTGAGAGGAGCTTTGTGTTTCCCACAGATGACACAAGTAAAACTGTGTTCTGGGGTAACTCCAAAGTATAATACTCCAAGGAGAGTAGGAGCCAGCTAAATCCATGTAGAGTATTTTGATATCTTGTTCTGACTCCTTTAACTTAAATCCTGTTTAACTAGCAGCATCTGCCACTGACATTTCTGTAAGGATGGCACAGATGGAGCAATGACTCAGATCACTGTCTTTACATTTATGAATAGTTAAAACTGTTGCTGATGAAGATTATCAACAAGGCTGTAGGATATGTCCACAGGTGTGATTGATGTCTGCAATATGTGGAATTTAGACCTTTCTTTTCCATAGTATTCTTAAAAGAAATTGTTATCTATCGGCCTATACATGCAACTCCAAACATAAACAAGTTCTTAGTCTTCAAATGCTTCTTTTATTGCAACTTTCTCTTCTGTGTATTGGTTAACAGTTAGTTAATTCCAAAAGCAAAATTTACGTGAAACAAAAAATTCTTGTGTTTAATGTCATCATTTTAATCTAGGTCACAAATTATTTCATTTCTTTGTATTCTTCTTGTAGCCTGAAAATAAGTTGGGTGAGGAGAACTAAAACAAGGTAAAACTGCTAGATGAACTTCCTTGTCATCTGAGTCACATCACTGTTTATCATCCTTCTTTTTCCCCGAGGAAACAACAGTAAACAAGAAGATAGCTGGAATGAGCTTTCCTGATAAGGATTTCAGCTGGGAAATAGAATCTTGTCTGTGATTCCTTGATCAAAGGGTAGTTTGAGACCACCTTATTGTTCATTCATTTACAATGAGAGGTGTAGGTATTATTTTTCTGTTTCCTTTACCATTTTATGTGCATAGATTTCTTGAGAAAGGTAATGAGTTAGTAGATTTAATCAATTAGAGTTTCAACTCATTAGAAGAACTGACACTGGACCCAGTTCTTTATAGAGTTGGATGATCTATACAGCAGAAAACAAGATTACTTCCAAATGGACTCTGCTGTTATCTGGGGCAGAACATAGTTTATTAAATGTTATTTACATGTTCAGCAGTAATGCCTTACACCGTTCAGACAACAAGTAAGTAACCGTTTCACAAACTTCATTCAGGAAAAGCTTTCTATACAGAGCTTACACTCATATTTTATAGAATGTATCTCAGAAACAAATGTTCAAGAGCGATTCAAATTCATGCCTGTCCTTTACTTTTGACAGTGCTGATGAAGGTGCAATTAATTTTTGGATTTTGTTTTCAAACAAGAGACACAGATCTTATTTTTTTTATACTTGCATAGCATACACTACATTAAGCAGCTACTCTTGGAGCAAGGTGAAATTAATTAGTTAACATGAGTTAGAGGCTTCTGTAATGTTGGCAGAAGTTACTGAATGTCTTTCACACTTGGAAGGAAGACACGTGGTTAGTTTTGCTCACGCTGTGGCTCCCAGATATGGGATTTAATGGACAGCAGCTTTATTCCTCTACACATGTAATTAAGTTGTAGGATGAAGTATCTTCCTATGAAACAATGGTGGGAATGTGACATATCTGGAAGCACTGAAAATTTGTAGGCACTTTATGATTGGTTTGTTCCAGCTCCAGTGTCAGTATTTAGTTTAAGTTGCCTTTAGTGTATTCCTTGGTGCCATTTTGCTGCTTTACCCATGAAAAGAAAATCTCAGTCCCAGAATCTTGACTTGGCTTTGAATTAAAAGAAAGAAAGAAAGAAAGAAAGAAAGAAAGAAAGAAAGAAAGAAAGAAAGAAAGAAAGAAAGAAAGAAAGAA
>JAAGNO010019387.1:45503-55690 GCA_033439905.1 Ceryle rudis
AGAAAGAAAGAAAGAAAGAAAGAAAGAAAGAAAGAAAGAAAGAAAGAAAGAAAGAAAGAAAGAAAGAAAGAAATTACAATATCTAATCTTTGATCAAGATCTGGGATTCAGCCCTTGGAAAACCTTGCAAATACCTTAACAAGTTTGGTCTACAAACATGACATTATAAATACTGCTAGGCATACCGGCAGCAGAAAAATGTGGCACTGAGTCTATTGATCAGTACTGTTACAATTCATTGCACCTTGATCACAAGCAGTTGTAATTTAATAACACAGAAAATGAGAAACATAGCTACCATTCTCAGGGTTCTGCACAAAAAAAATTAAGCTTTTGGTGTTTAAAGGAGATCAACAAAAGCTTCAGTAAGAGTAGATGACAGAATTCATTTGATCAACATCATTCTCAGCGTGGACATGTAAGCTAACCTGGAAACTGGTTAATTTTACAAGCCCAGAGATAGCAAATTGTCAGCCATCTTTATTCAATTTCTTATTATTCGGTTTTTTTGCCACCAGGTGTCAGTACAAGTGCATAGACACACCAGAGATCCTTGAGAAGTCTCCTGAAGAGCTGTCTGAACAATAATACTATTTCATGGCAGTTCTTATGCTCCTGAAAGTGTTTTAGTTTTTTCCTTCCACTGTAGAAAAAAAAAAAAAAAAAAATATATTGCTTACCCATCTCAACAGCCCTTTGAGCTGTGCAGTCTATAGCAGCTTTGTCTACTACAGGTATTCCAGAATGAACAGTTCTAGAGTGCCCTAACATCTTCACCCATCCTCTTCTCTGCCCTACAGTTGTTCACAACTGACTAGAGTATTTTCCTTCAACCTCTAACCTGAAGATAGGAAGACTATGATGAACAAGGCAGGAAGGAGAGATAACTGTCAGATGGATATGTGGGAAATATAACTCAAAGACTTCAGATGACAATTACCTGTCAATTGAAGACATTTTTGATCAGACCTCTCAACATTATTGTAATTCCAGTACTCTGATTAAAGGGAAATGTCTTTTTTTTAGCAGATTTCTTGCATTGCATGTTTTACTATTCCAGTCTTTGCAAAGAAGCACTGTAGCTTCGACTTCATTGTGATAAGGATAAACCTCAGTTTAAGATACCTAGTCCTGTTTAATGTAAAAATATGTTTGGAATAGGTACTTTTAATAGGAGGATAGACTTGAATGAGTATCAAGACAAAGATAACATTTCCTTGACTATCACAGAACCTGCTTCCTTTTGGTGAAAGCAAGCTCTCCTCAGAGAGGGGAACCATTTTTTCAGCCTGGAGATACAGGCTGCTATCATCTGAATAAGACTGTGTTTCAATACTGAACCAATAAATCTTGAATGGGAGAGGAATGGAAGAAGGGGGGGAGAGGACTTTTTTCACTATTTGCTCCAAAGAGCTTTGCAAATATCTAGCCATAAAAAAAAGATCAGACTCCTCAACTAATTGTAGCTCTTAAATTTTTTTAACAATTAGAGTTCTGGAGGAAGAATCTAAAGCAAATTTCTGTCACGTCCAAGAAGGTCTTAATTGAAAAATCTGAGTTCAGACTGCTTTGAAAGTAAAATAATGGGAAATTCCTACTAGAGCATGAAATAAAAAGTTCAGTGTTGGAATAGCTTCAGTCTTGATAGTGATACTGGGAACTGAATCATCTACTTGAGATTTGAAAACCATGGTGACCAAGATCATTGATGGCACTCAGAGCTGATGAAATGTGCATAATATCTTGCTGCCTTATCAACTTCACAGAATAACAGAAAATGGCATAGAAGATGCAATATTAGTTTTGATTGTCCTGTTACTGATACTATGGTATAGTTGCTGGGAGATTCTGGCATCAAGACTAAAATAGCAAAGTCAGTTAGGCTTTCCTCATGGACTGGGCAGAATCACTTTGATATAGTGGGGTAAGGATTGGTTTGTTTGAATTTTCTTCTTCTCACAGCCAAAGCTCTTGAATTCGTCTGAAAAGGCACTCCATCTTTTTACAGATAAATTCTTCACTAAGGAAAGCTTAATGTAATTTATATGCTATATGCACCAGAAAAATCAGACTCTGTAGAAGAACTCCAGGGAAGTTCTACATTCTTTCAAGATAGTGACAGACAACCACAAGAGTACTGAAAGGCATTACAGCTTTTGATGACTCTATTTTGATGAAGGAATATCTATGAAAATGAGGATGAGAAGGATGACCAATGTCACACGTTTATTGCATTGGTACTCTTGGTGATGGACAGACTGGGAAACATCAGTTCCGGCAACACCCAAACCGTGAGGGATGGGAATGATGCTGGTGTAGAAAACAAGGATAATGGAGAAAAAAATTGAGTCTAAATCTGAAGTGAAGAAGATGAGAAAATGATCTTCCAAACTATCAGAATCATGAGGCTAAACTGCTCAGTCCTCAGTGAGAAGAACAGACTCTGTTGCTGAGTCCCATTTACATCTTAAATAGTTTCTAGTGAAGTTATAATATATCTTCAGTGTCAGGTGAATTTGTGCTGCTAAGGTAAAAATGTCTCTGATGACTACATTAAACACGTGGACCATCTCATGGAGACAGAATAGAAATCCATGAACTTCTACTTATCAAAATTGATATTACAAATATTTTTTTTGGTCATGGAAATGCAAATAAATAGAAGTAATGAATTTCAGTGCTTCCCTTTCCCACCTAGATATCCATCAAGAAGTTTCTGAAATTAGAGTAGCTCTAGAACTTGTTAATTTAGTGAAATTTAGGAAATCTCCCCTCTTTCAACATATTATTTCTCTTAACATTTCATGCTAGGTATGCCAGAGTGATAGTGTTATCACAAAGAAGCTTCCAGATCATACTTACCAGTAACAAGTCTAATATTAAATTTTTTAAAATAACTGGGAACAGAGCAACATGACTTGTGTTATCAGCTCAGGTTGGTCTCCAGTGATTGTCCTAGTATGTGTCATGATTTTGTGGTGCTTTACCTGCTTGTCTCCCTGGTTCACTGTATTTGTCATTGTTTATAGTCTCTGCACCTCAGTGATTTGGGGATTGTTTTTTCTGCAGCATGTTTTGACTTCCTTTTATAACTTCTCTTTGACTCTCTCACTTTGCTTCATCCAGCAGTTTAACAGATACAGCCCTGGAGCTGCAAAGTTTTATATAACCCACAAGGCATCTTTTATTTTTTGCATTTTGCATCAAAAACAATGACAGAATTTTAAGGCTTAAAGATCCATTTTTTCTGGAAATTATTGACTTTTTTTGTTAGGGTTCTTTGAAACTCTCCACTGCTGTATGTCTCCTTTCTCAAATCAATGTGACTTGAGCTCTCCATCTAAATACTGTACTATATTTACCATTTAAATTCCTAAATATATTCCTAAATTCCTAAAATATTCGTATCATATTTCCATTCCATTTATACAATCCCTGGATCAAATTCTATATAAATCTGCCAGAAAATTGTTAAATTGTTTCCCTTTCACTTCCCCCTCTCCTCCTCCCTCCTCCTCTCTTCTTCTCCCTCCATCTCCCCCACTCCTCCCTCCCTCTCTCTTTCTCTCTCCCTCTCCCTTCCTCTCCCCCACTTCCATCCCCTCTCCCCATCCCTCTCCCTCACACTTCTGCTTCCCTCCCTCCTTCTCCCCCCTTCCCACCCCCTCCCTTCCTTTCTCTCTCCCTCTCCCCTTTCTCCACCTACCCCTCTCCTCCCTCTTTTCCTCCACCTTCTCCCCCCTCTTTCTTCTCTCTTTCTTATATCCTACCCTATCTTGAGTATTTTATCCTGTGGCTTTTCAAATTTGTGTGAACACAGAATATTTGCTGTATACTCCAGAAAGGCTGGGATTTATCTGCCACTTGAGCTTTGAGCATGAAGTTGTGTCACCATGCCTAACTCTCTGTGAAACCCTTACATAGACCTGTCAAAAGAATGGCACATGAGACACCTACCATGTGAATGACTTGTCTTGCCCAAGGGCATTTCATATCTTTTGGTAATAGCATTGAGAGATGTTTTTCGTACATCACCTGCTTGTAAGTCACCTGTTAATCAGCACCTCAAGTTGGTGAAGCTGTTCACTGCCGTGATGTTCTGTTAGCAAGATATAGATATGTGACTCATTTCTCCCACATCTTTCTCAACCAAACTGCTTGTGGATGTATTTGGGCAATATTATTTGAATACAATTGATTCTTGTTCTTTGGCAGGCTTTAATTCTCTCAGTGCCAGGCCACAGACTTCATTATTTTTTTTTTCTCAACATCTGCTGGTTCCAGTCAACATATCTCAGTCTTTGACTCCATTCACCACAATACTTGGTTTCTCTCCTTTAGAAGGAAAAGACATATTTATAAAGGTGAATCTCAAATAAAATCCCCAAATCCAGCATTTTACGGGTACTCTACTGCAATCACCAGGGAACTTTCTTTTCGGTCTGCCAGGGACAGAATTAATTTAGCACTGAATATGTCAGCAGTTTGCATCCATCTTCTTTTGCAATGCAATGGTGAGACTTGTCTGTAATTTATATGAGTCTGTTCACAGACATGGCACAAGCTATCACTGCAGTTTAATGACTGAAGAACACATTTTTTTTCTGAAGTATTTTCTAAAGTGTTTACAGGTGGATTGATCTGCTTAAATCATGGTACCATATTCAGTCCAGAAAGTTATTCCCTATATCACATATTAAATATCCGTGTCTGGGTAAGAGTAATATTACTGTACCATTTACAGTGTTGGAGCTAGAAGAATTTTTTGGATCTGGAAGTACAGCCTGGGTAAAAAACTTACATCAGACAGACATCTGTTGTATTACCTCCTTCCAGGGTAGTTTCCATTGGAAGAGAACTTGGCCATGCAGTCAAGAGAGGGAACAACGAGCATTGCATGAGTAGCTTCACTGGACATTTCCCTGTTGTTTCAATGTATCATTATTGTACAGTTTAGATAGAAATGTTTTGGTGCAGCAAGTAACAATTATATATTGCAGTCCTTCTTTTCCTCCTGCATAGACTTTTCTTGATAATGATCTCATCAGCTCTATTGGAAAACATGAGTGAAAAATCACAAATCCTTTGCTTTCAAGGATCTCCAGTAAATCTAATTTGTCTCTATGCTATTCTGCTAGACATTTCAATGTTCACTCAACCAAGCTCACCCTGCCAACTGCTGAATTTAGCATGTGGAAATATGCTCTGTTAACTCCGGTAGATGCACCTCTTCAAGAGACTGACAAAGCTGTCTTTACACCACAGCCTATTGATTCTAGAATTTCCCTGGCAATGGCTTAGCCACTCTTTTAGACATGTTTTAATCCAGTGCCCACAGATGTCAATCTAAAGATTTGAGTGGTTAGTGGAGTCACCTCTTAGTTTTTGGAGTTACCTCTGCCCTGAGAACAGTACATGCCCCTGAACAAAGGGGTGCCAAGTAAGACATCAGTCATCCTAGGTTTTCCTACACAAAGGAAAAATGTATTGTTATCAGGAAGAACGAGATCAACACAAGAATAAAAAAGCAGACTTTTTTTTTTCTGCCTTTCAATTTTAAGCAACTGTAACACTTTAAATTCCTACTATTGCCATACTATGTCATCTCAATTCCCAATTGAATAAAGGGTTTCTGTGAATGCAAGTTACTCTTTTGAAGAGTGACATCTAGAATATTTACATATTTTAATCCCGACTTGCAAATAAAATTGTACACAAATAATTCATATATAATAATTCATATTTAGTTAAAGAACCATTGCCATTATCAGGAAAAATGAAAGAAAATAATATTTTGCTAAAAGCCCTATTAAACTATCTTGCATCCCCTTCTCCTTGTTCCTTAAGTATACATGTAAACAGAATCTTTTTCCCTTTTTCTCTAAAATTTTATTATAAGCAAACAGAAAGTGGAAAATTAAAAGTAGTATTATTCATGTATAGAAGCACTGGAGATTAGCATCTTGCTTAAAGAATCAGCTCTTTCTTAGATGAATCATTCTGCAACATTGCAACTCAAGTTTAGGCATTCTCCATTGTGGGAGCAGTTATGAAACACCATCTCTTTCCTATATAAAGCAGGGGTTTCACATCACAGATGATGAAGAGAGATTCTGCTTAACCTCACCTGCACCTTTCTGCCATTCTTTGCCTATGGTTTCAATACAAAACAAAACCCCTGTTCGATTTTACCTGTATCACTACGTGCAAGTTTCCCTTTCACCCTTTTGAGGCTTCCAGGACTCACAGAATCCCTAGAGCTACTTGAAATTGTGTGAAGATCAGGCTGCCTCAGCCCAAGAGAAGTGGTCTCCAGTCATGGCTATCAGGTAGAGCACTATCCAAAAGTTTTTAATTTCCTGTGGCTGTGTGTAGCACTGAACACCGAGAAACAGTTAAGCTTGAGGCTTTCTGTAGTGCATTAGTTCCTTAATATAGCTGTCTACAGGGCAGTGATGATTTATTTAGCTCACCTGCATAATGCAGCACTTAGCAAGCCTAATTTCTTATTTCCTAGTGATTATAAACTTATCTTTTTACTGCTCCCAAAATACATGAAATAATTGAGGCTTTAATGGGACAATACCATCTAAAAACTGTGTGTCTGAAGAATTTAATTTCTGACCATTTAAACATTCTCAGGACTATCCTCTGGTAGTGTAACCTGAATATACAGAATGACCTTTATCCATATTGTCAAATGTTTTCTCATTCCAAACAAGGTATTCAAGCCATATCATCTGACTTTTGGAGTTGGTCTTTACTCATGCAAACTCCACAGTCCTTTTTGGAAACTGGTTGGGAGATTACGTGCTGACTGTGGCCAAAAATGTATCACTGCTGACTTCTACCAGTTCTATGGTGTGAAAGGAAAAGTAAGATCACACTTAATTGTATCACCTAGCTCTTATTCTTAGCCTGATAGCAACAAAGCAGTAATCTTGAGGGAGTCTGTTCCCATGAGATCTTTCATCTTAGCTTTTTGATACAAGAGATCCACTAATCTCAATATATTCCAGGTAAGACAAGCCCCTTGAAGATTACCAAATATTTTGCCATGGAGAGATAAATATCAGTGTTTTCATACTAATGTACCAGAAAATTAGTGCTTGTATAGGGTTTGAACAATTAAATTATTTTTGACAATAGAATGTACTGTGAAAAACCTTTTCCATTATATCATTTAGTGCTGAGTTATGACCAATTCAAAAGTGCTAATTCAGAGCCTCTGTGATTGTCAAATAAACCATTCAGAAATTAATTTTGTTGCAGTAAATTCTGTATTTCTGTCAAATAGTGAGCAAAACCAACATGAGAAAATAACAAGATGGTTTGGGCATGCATGGACCTGAGTGTACAAAATTCATACAGCTAGTCTAAATGATAAGTGTAAGTGCAGGACAGAGACAGAGAAAGGGGGTTTTGCCTTTAATTGGAAAAACGACTCCCAGGACATAAAGCTTGTTTTTGCAGCCATGAGAATAAACACCACAGTGACAGAAATACTATGCCTGCTGATATTTTATGAAGGTTAGAACAACAAAAAGCCACCTTCTGTATGTGCTTGCCTCCTAGCAGTGGATTCCTGTTTTAATTTTAGTTTGCTTTATTGCTTGCTGGTTAGAGCAGCAGGCAATACTAAAATTGTTATTAAATGCAATCTGTCTCTTTAATAACAGTTTCAAAATTAAAATCATAAAGTTGATTCATAAACCACAGAAATACATACAGTAGTTGGAGTAGCCTTCTTTCTGGGGCATTGCTGAAATGTAGCAATTCAATGGACTTCATAGAAATAGGTTGCAATTACGATTGTTGATGGGAGCATGGAGCTTGTAATAACCAAGATGCGTGTATAACATGTACAATATAAACTTGAAAAAGGCTGATAATTACAATAGACAATGTTTCTTGTACAGTGAGTTGAAAGGTGGTAGCTTGCTTTTATTAGCCACTAGCCATTAAAATAGCATCAGAAATGATCAGAAGAGTCCTGGAATCAATAGACAGTGAGCAGCAGCCCCTCTTCCACCATCTTATATCCAAATGATCAGTGGGTGAGCTGAAATGTAAGTAAAAGGGAATTTGCATAAAATGTATAAATTTTAATAAACAACAATATAAGGCAATGTAGACATACTCAGAAGTATTCAAACAGCTACCTTTGTGTTGTGTTCTATGTGTAAGGGATGCCCAGAAGTCCATCTGGGTTTGCTTGTTTTTCTGGGTTTGCCTGTAGCATACACAGAGAAAGTGTTAGGCAGCTGTGGAACAAACCTTCAGGAAATATACTTCCTGGTGCTTCTTTTCTCTAGATTCAGCCCAGACTGTTTATCTTTAGCCCTGCTAGTTGAGAACCTGTCATGTGGGACATGCTTATTTTATAAACAACCCATCCTTTTTAATCTTGTTAAGGAAACATGATACTCAGACCTCAGAAGAAGCCAGCAGCAAGCAAAAAGTGAATAGTTCTGTATTATTCATAGCAAAGTTTGGAATTCCCTTCCAAAACATCCACAGACTCCCTCAGCTATTGATTCAGCAGCTCTGTTAGAGGAAGTAGCTGATAGAGAAATGCTGGTGTCACTGTGTTCCTGTTGATGTTCGAAGACTGACAAACATGAAATAGGATGCAATCTTCAGAAATGCTTAGCTCTTCCCTGCATTCAAATGTGGGCTCTGAAGCAGTTAATTTGAAAACCCATATGTTTAACTGATACAAATCACTCTTATTTTCCCATTTCTACCCTCATAGCTATGTATCAGCCAGCTGTTTAGGGTTGCATCTATGTATTTTGGAGAGTTGGAAGAATTCTTTTATCTCATTTTACAGAAAGGAAAATGGAAGAAGCAGAGGGTTTGGCCAAGTTCAAATAAATTATGCCTTTACTGTCATATTAAATGAGCTTTTGTATTGCAAAACTGTATCAAGACTACCATCTAGGAATGGTCTCTGGCCTATTCCAGTTCCTGAACTGGCTGGAAAATCTTTGGGGAGGTAGCTGGTCCAAAATCACGTTTAGGAGAAGTCTAACAATTGAACAGTTAAACTGCTTGATTTTTCATAGCCATTTTCAAAATTGGTTGAAGTGACTCAGAAATTTAAAAATAGTTTGCTTTATTGAATTTTGGAGCCAATGAATATATCTATAACATACACTGAACTTATGTTGTCCCAGAGCAGTAAAATCCATAGGAACTTGATAGTAAATTTGCTTGAACAAATCCAGAAGAACATCTTATGGCAGACACCTGGTATTCAGACTTCAGCTAGTTTTTCAGGGTCAGGCTTCATCCGAAGTCCTCTATCAAATCTTTGCCACTTTTGCAGACCTGTCTTAGGTGAAGCCAGCATACGATGGCGTGTGTTTATGCTACAAGTTCAGAAACTTTATAGGCTTTCTGCCCATATCACTTATTAAAAGTGATTGGGTCGACTGATGAAAACTGCAAACATCACAGTTTTGTATTATTTCCATTTCCAGTTACTTCCCTGTTCAGGATGTTTTCAAGAAAACATTGAAAACAAAACAATGTATCCCTTGGTACATTGTATAAGTGAATAGAAAAGATATGTAGAGTAATTGCCTTTTGAAATGGGTTATTCAGATACAATCACTGATTTTAAAAAACAAAACCAAAAACAACCCAACCCCCCCTAAAAATAGATTTCTTGACACCTAAAAGCTGCAGGCAGCTTTAAATTGAATGGGAATGAAGATATCAAGAGGATAAATGTCTGTTATAGAAAAATCGTGTCTTTTTTTTTTTTATTATTTTTTTTTTTTTTAAAGATGTTTTTTACTTTCTCTGACTTTTGATGTTGTTGCACCTTTTTTCCCCTTGGTTACTTCTGTATTTTTCAGGAAAGTAATGATTATCAATAAATCATTGATTATAAAGAAAATATATGTAAAATAGTACCTAAGGAGTTAATCTGAATAAATTGAAGGCATTGTTATGAGTTAACCTGCTGGATACATCCACAAACTAGATGACAATCTGAAATTAGGTATTTCCTCTACCTAGAACCTATCCTGTAAAGATCACAGGACATATATCACAGGATGTCAGGGGTTGGAAGGGACCTTGGAGATCAACTCCAACTCCCCTGCCAGAGCAGGATCATATAATCTAGCAAAGGTCACAGAGGAACGCATCCAGGAGGGTTTTGAAAATCTCCAGAG
>JAAGNO010019395.1:0-17325 GCA_033439905.1 Ceryle rudis
AAAGAAAAGAAAAGAAAAGAAAAGAAAAGAAAAGAAAAGAAAGAAAAGAAAAGAAAGAAAAGAAAAGAAAAAGAGGTTTCCCGCGCCCACCAGAGCCCCCCGGTAGCGGCAGCTCCGCGGGTGCAGCTCCCGGTCCCACACCAGGAGTGTGCCGGATCCTCCCCGCGCGCTTGGCCGGCCCGCGCCAGGGAGCACGTGCCGGGGACCTCGCGCTGGCCACGGGCGCTCGCTGCCGTGCGGGGCCCGGGGCGGGGGCAGGAGCAGCAGCGGGCCGGGGGCCGGAGCGCGTCCGATGCGTGCGAGGAGCTCGCAGCTGCCGGGGGGGGGGGGGCGGCGAGCTCTGCCCGCCAGCTGTCCGCGAGCATAAATCTTCCTGTTCGATCGCAGCTCGAGAAGCGAGCCATTGTCTGTGGGACCAGCCCGGCCCCATCTGCTCTGCCCGCACACCCCGCTCCTCGCGTCCCCCCCCCCTCGGCTGGGTGATGTCGGGTCTGCCAGCTCTTGCCCGTCGGGTGCTGGGCTTGGCACCTTTGGGTATCCTCTCTCCTGGCCTCAGTTTCCCTTTTTGGACAGATGCTGTTTCCAGCACAGCCAGAGGACGCAAGGGGATGAAGGAAGCCATCAGCGACCAAATTCCGTTTCCCCCTTCGACACCAAAGAGCCTCAGCTCGTCACTTGCGGGAGAACGGGACACTGAGAACCCCCAACCCCAAACAAGACAAACATAAGCCCCGTGTCGGCCCCGAGCGCCCAAGGCTGCCGGCACGGAGCCCAAAAGCAGGGCTGCCTGCGAAGCGGCGGGCGGCAGATGGCCGGAGGGGAGGCGAGGGCGGGGAGGAGGCAGGTGCAGGGGAAAATGGCTAATTAGCTCCAGGACATTAAGCTCCCATTCTTGGCGAAGGGGCTCAGAAGCTTCCGAGCGGCACAGACGCGGGAGGCAGATCTCGAGGGGGTACACACGATGGTCTCCGGCTTTGTCTCCTTGTGCTGCTGCTTCTGCTGGTGTGACATCCACCCCATCCCGCATCCCGGTATCACTCCCGGGCCACCCCAAGTGCCCTGAAAGCCACAGGGAGTGAGAGCAGACAGGGAGCTGCAGGCAAAGCTCTCTGCCTCTGGGTTTTCTCCCAAAAAAAAAAAAAAAATCCCTGGCACATAACAGGTAACAGACTCAAAGTCAGGTGAGGATGCAGAGAAGTTGCATGGGGATAAGGAGCAGGTGCTTGGGGGAAGAGGAGCACCGCATTAAAGACCCAGAGATGAAGGATGCAGCACTGGTGTGGTCATTCTGGATCTGAGCTTAACAAAGCCTTACGGCATCCCCAGCCAGGCAGGTCCTGAGTCAGTACTTAGTGCCTGGAAGCTCATTAAACAGTAACAGGGCTCAAGAAGCAAGTTTTTCAGCCCAGTTTTACCAGTGACAAGTCAAATTCACCCACCTGGAGTTCTGGAGGGGGGAATTGGCACCAGCCACACAAATGCTGGGGAGACCCCAAAACCCCAGTGAGGTTCTACCCCTTTGAGGGGAGGAGAGAAGAGCACAGCTCCTGTGCCTGTGTCCCCAAGCATGTGCTGAGCCTGGAAACACCATCCCAGGACCAGCATCGGACGGATGGATGGATACCAAGCCTGGCAGCAGCACCTCCATAGGAACACAGCTGTGGCTCTGCCCTGCTTTTTCCCAGGGGAATGGGGCAACCCACCCTGAGCCCCGAGGGAGACAGCCCAGCTCCCCCAGAAACAAGGCGCTGCCTCCTCTGGCTCATCCACCAGCCTTATCTATGCCTGCGTCATCCTGCTTCCCTTCCTATCTTAACACTGCTCTATTTTTGGCAGCAGGAAACCCCTCCTGGGCCTGATAACACCCCTTTCGAAAGTGATCTGAAGAGCTTCCTCCTTTTCTTTCTAATGCTGGAGGTAAGAGAATCCTTAACCTTTTTGTTTTCCCCTGGAGGAGGTGAAATAGCAGCTGGCAGCCCTGTGCCAGGCCAGACCTGTGGGCAACAGACAGCAGTGGGGGCACTGTGGTGGGCTGCCCCCATGGAGCCTCTGCCCAGGTTGGAGCATGCAGGTGGAAAGCCTGGCTGGGGCCACGCTGTGGGGCAGCGACTCAGGGCTACAGCTGGATCCATGAGAGTGGTGGGTGAGCACAGGTGCTGGTGTCCCAGGCTCCCTGGGTGACACATGGCTCCGCAATGCAAAACTCTCCCACTGACCTCACTGCCGAGCCTTATCAGTGAGGCGTTGGAGTGAAACAAATGAGCCAAGAAAATACTTGTGGGATGAGATCACCTCGGCTGTCTTTGTGGCTCCCAAAATGCCTTGGCCATGCCAAGCCCAGATAACCAGGGCGTTGCAGGCAGTTTAAGGTGCCTGTGATGGAGAGGAGGTTTGCAGACAGCTGTAGGCTGGGCTCAGTGCATCTCCCGTAGTGATGGTTATGGTGGTGAGAGCGTCCCCCAGCCACCAAGGCCCCACTGCTGGGCTGCACAATGCTGAACTCCCCAAACCTCTCTGTGATGATTTGCCCTATAAAGCTCCCTCCAGGTACCTGTTTCTCTGCTAACCTCCCTATTCAAAATGCAACCAGTTGGGAAGGAGAGCTGGAGTTCAAGGAATCATGTCACTGTTGTGTGAGGATCCATATGGGTTGCATGGTGGGGGGAGTACCCAGGGTGTCCCCAAGGGCACTGCCTGCTGCATCCCTGTGGGCAGGGAGCAAAGGCAGTGCTGAGGCCCTTCCTCTCCACCCAGAAGCCCAGCTGAGTTCTCTGGTCCTGGAAACACTCACAAAAGATGCCAGGCCTCATCATGACTCCTCTTCCTTGTTCTCTGATAATGGTTTCTCTCCAACAACTTGAAATGAGAGTCACACCATTTTGGGGGTGTCCCAGCTCTGTCCCACATGGGGACATGTGGCCTGGGGTGCTGCTGCACAACAGGCCAAACCCCATTCCTGTGGCTTTTGCCATGGCCACAACTCAGACAGGGAATACTCCTCAGTATGACTGTGGAGGGCATGGGTAGGAATGTGGTCCTTCTGGCTTTTGCCTGGTCCCCTCACTCCTTTTGTTGCTGCTTCATAAGCTGGTTACTGATATGGCTCTTACTTGATGATGGAAGGAGAGGAAAGATCCCTTCCTGCCCAGGGGGAAACCCAAGCCAAGCAGCCTTGGTAGGAGTTCAGCTGAAGAGTGATGGGAGGATGAGAACTGGTCCTGTTGGACAGAGGCTGATGGGGACATCCCCACAGGAAGCCATCCCCCAAGACATGGCTCCAGCACTCCTTCTAATCCTCTGGGAAAGAGCCAGTTGTCTCCACACCTCAGATGTCTGTCCCAGAGCTGGAAATCTGAGACTCCCCCTTGTTTGGGGGGATGCTGGGTCTGACCCAAGGTGAGGGTCACACAAGCTGGAGTGCTCCTGCTCCTTCCCCAACCCCCCACGTTGTTTTGGGTGCTCTCCTTCTGGGGCAGGACAAGGAGGACAACCCAGGGGACATCCCTTCTCCCCAGGAAGGGTACTTTTGTTGCAGTTCTCCATCAGTCAGAAACCCAAGGAGGTGATGCCACAGCTACCTCCAGAAAGCCGCCTCTCAGGAATTTGAGGAGGGGAAAAGCACGTCTGGAAACCCCTAGGCTGCTGCTCATCTGTGGGATAACACAGTTTTGTGAGCCTGGCACAGTCAGGGAGACACTTCTGAGCACGCACGGTGGTATCTGCTGCAGTGCCACAGCCTCTCCCCACTCCAGGTAGTGCTCCAGCATCTGCTCTGCAGAACCAAAACCAATTCCCGACAGCAGGGACAACTGCCAGCCTTGCTCAGCCTTTGTGAAGCCGTCATCGCAGAAGCCCAGCAAGGGGGCAGCAAATCTGGATGCCTCTGTGCTCTCCAGCCCCACTAAAGAAACAGCATGGGCCAGACCCTGATGTAAGGGGAAAGGTAGGAAACACGAGGGACAATGCACAAGCTTGTGACAAAGCCACGTGTCCATCAGAATGGGGCCGGGACACTTCTCCTCCTCTTCTCTGCATTTTAAACCCCTTGAGTCATTTCCATTCCTGGATGTTAAATTGTCCTTTTCTGCTTTCCTTTATTTCCCTGTTTCCTGAAAGGGGCTCGTTGTTCCTGACCTGCTGGCACTGGCGCGGTGGGACTCGGGGCTTTGGTTTCAGTCCGGCATCCGCCACGCAGATGGCAGTAAGAACAAAGGTCGAGCACAGACACCTGCTGTGGCCCAGCAAGATGCCGGGAGCTGCCAGCCCCGGGGGACACAGCTCAGCATTTCCATAGCAAAGCCTTTCCCTGTTGTTTGGTCACATTCTCACATTTGAGGCATTTTCACTCTTTCTTGAGAAATGGGAAGCAGGGTGAGACTTCCTGCCCACGGGAGGGCTGACAGGGAACCCCCATGGCTCTGACATTGAGGGGAGATAGGACAGTTCCATCCTCTGCCCCAGTGCTGGTTGGAAGTGTGGGGTGACAAAGTGCCACGTGCAGGTGGCCATGGGTAGCATCCCCTCACTGGCCATGTTTGCACACTTGTCTCTGCTCTGGGCCACCTCCAGGTTGATGTGGCCTCCTTGTCCATACCCCTTCTCCACATCCAAGTTGGGGATCAGCACCCTAATTTGAAGCAAAAGGAGAGGGGGTAGCACCTAGAGGGACAGCAGCCACCCTGCTCCCCATCGCTCTCTTGTGATGAAAATAAGCATACACATCTAGATCCCTAAGGAAGCTTCACATCTTCCCAAATGTGAGGATAACCTGCCAGGGATGCAGCCAGAGCAAAATCACCTTGGTGGTGTGTTCCTAAATGCAGGAGAAGTGAGAACTATCCATCCTGGAAGAGCATCACTGGCCGAGTCGTGATAGGGTGATGGGAGGGATAGAAGAGGGCTATCCACTTGTCACAGCTTAGGTTCAGGGCAGCCCTTTAGACCTACGACACTCTCTCTGTTAATCCCCCTCCCTCCCCGAAGGGGAAGAGAAAGGGAATAAGGGAGAGGGACTTGGCCATTAGAAAAGGGAACTAGAACAGCTTTAATGAAAATGAAAAGAATAATAAAAAAAATGGAATATGTACAAATATATAGAAAACCAGTATCGAACCCAGCCCCCTGGATGGCAACTACATCACCGTCACCACTGATGCTGTGGAGCAGGCACTGGGAAAGTCCCAGACTGGGCCCAGCAGCAGAGAGGAACCAGATTCAGGAGCTGGATTCTGGTGCTGGATTCAGGAACATGCAGATCAGGATTGAAGGCAGAACAGACAGAGTCCTCCTCGGATGCTGGCCATGGAAGAAGAGGGGCTTGACCCTCATGATCCCTCAGCTTTATACTGAATCTGATGTATATGCTGGGGTTGTTCAGCCTGGAGAAGAGGAGACTCAGGGGGGACCTCATCACTCTCTACACCTACCTGAAAGGAATTTGCAGTCAGGTGGGGGTCAGGCTCTTCTCACAGGCAACCAACGACAGAATGAAAGGGCATGGCCTGAAGCTGCGCCACGAGAGGTTAAAGTTGGATATTAGGAAAGACTTTCTCAAGGAAAGGGTGATTAGACACTGGAATGGACTCCCAGGGAGGTGGTGGAGTCGCCATCCCTGGAGGTGTTTAAGGAAAGATTGGATGTAGCACTTAAGAGACATGCTCTAGCTGATGATATGGTGTTAGATCATAGGCTGGACTTGATGATCTTGGAGGTCTATTCCAGCTTCAGTAGTTCTGTGATTCTGTGAATCCCTCGCTGGTCAGTTTGGGGTCACCTGTCCTGGCTGCTCCTCCCGGCAGGTGCAGCCTTTCACTTTCTGCACCCCCCACGTGGTGCACAAGATCCAGCAGTGGCCTTGGTCTGCACACCCACCCTCGGTACTAACTCTGAACACCGGGTGTTGTCACTGCCAGCAGCAGCCACTGCCTGCAGAAACAGGCTGCTGACTTCAGACAATGCCGGTAGTTGGAAGAACTGAGATGAAAAGTAAAATCACTGAACAGAATTAGTTCTGTTCTCACTCAAATCAGGACACCACTCTTGTGCCTAATGATGATGCTTTACAACGCAGGCTGCCAAACAACTGTCTTCAATGCATGGACAGGCATAAGAAATAAGAAGCGGGAAGGAGACTATTGGGCAGGGGTTATTCGTCATTGCTAAATCACGGATGCAGCAGAAACTTGTTGCCTTTTTGCTGCTTTGCCTGTCACCTGCCTGCCCTGGTGGAGACCTGGTGGTCTACCTAGAGGGTTTTCAGCTACCCTGCAGGAGGAATCTGACTCCCATGCATGGAGTGTCCAGGATCCCAAGTCTTACCCCATGCTGTGCAGCTGTACTCAGAGATGCTCCCACCTCAAGGCATTACCTGCAGGAGGAAAGTAAGGGGATAACAAGGGCAGATGCATCGGACAGCATCAGCCTGGGAGCACCCATTTCTGGGTACCATGTTATAGTTTTGGGGTGTACTCTCTGGGGCAACTATGATGGGCACCAAGCTCCTGGTGTGAGCGCGGTGTTCTTGTCCTGCTAGTAAAGGGCTCCACCATGAAGTGGGACATTGAGTTAGACACTCCCCTGGCAGTGACTTGCTCCTTGGCTCCATCAGAAGAGGCAGTGTGTCCAAGCCTGAGCACTGTAGCCTCCTGGAGCAGCTCCCACTGAATCTCTGCCACCATGTGTCCTTTGCTCAGAAGGCACAGGAGTCAAGGACTTGGAGATACTACTTTGCTTTCCCCATGCTCTTTTCTGGTATCTTATTTGATAGGGCAGCAGGCACACACATTTTCCTCTTTAGGCTATGAAGTAGCGGTTAAGTTTGTGGGTTTTTTTCCCAGCTTTGGAGACAGTAACTCTCTTTGAAATTACCTAATGCACCTTAAGTGCAAGCCAGGAAGATTGATGTGACCTCACCAAGGGAGTGGTTAAGAACAAATGCTGTGAACCTGTCACTGAGATTGATGCTCATACCTTGAAGCATACATGGCCACACTATGGACAAATGGGACTCTCACCTGTGGTGGTGGTAACAGTTGTGTCAGCTGAACTTATCTTGCCAAGGATAATGTGCTTAGCTACTGTTTCCTCAAGGAGAGATTTCTTCCATTTCTGGAATATCTGCAATCTACTTGATTCCCAAAACTGGACTTCCTTCATGGCAGAGGAACGTTGCCCCATAGCTGTTTTGGAAGCCACATATTCAAATGCTTCTATCAATAACCATGTCCAATCATCTCTGTAATGGCACTGTGACCATAATATAAGGTGGTGCCTGGCTGGTGATGAGGTATCTCCATTCTGGGAGAAAGATGGTGATTCTGGGGACCCCCCCTCTGACATCGTGGGTATGGTCAGCCTTCACGGGGCTGCTCCTTGCCTGAAGATCTGCTCTCCTGGGAAAGCTGATCAGGTGGTTTATCTGTGTTGTGGGTCAGCAGCTGCATCAGTCTTTGCTTTCCAACTGCTTGGCTTAATCTGTCACAAAATCAGAGGAGATTGTCCAAAGAGAGAAATATCACAAAGGCAATCTGTCATGTTTTGTCCTTACATGAGATAGTCATCATCCCTGGATCCCTGAGGGCTCAGACGATTTTAGTGGTTTATTAACGCAGGACGCAGCAGCTGAACGCTTTCAGTAGCCTTTCCCTTTAGCCACAGTTCTTGCCATTTGGGGGATGTAATTTTAAGGCTGACCCTGAAGACTGCTGATTACAAAAGCAGAAATTTTCTTTTGGAGGAGCCCCAGGTCCCTTTCAGTGAGGCTGCTCCTCAGCTGCACAAGTCCCAGCCTGTAGTGGGCACTTAGGTTTTGTTGTCTTGGGTACAGGAATTTGCACTTGTCTTCATTCAACTCCAGTCAGTCCTCACTAGCCCACTCTTCCAGCCTGTCCAGGTCTCACTGTAAGGTGGCTTTCCCTTCTGACGTTATGACTTCACCACCCAGTTTGGTATCATGAGCAGACTCAGTGAGGGTGCCTTCAATCCCACCATCCAGATCATTTATGAGGATACTGAACAGTGTGGGGTCTAGTATTGATCCCTGGGGGACCTGGATTGTGACAGGCTGCCATCCAGAGCCAAAGCCATCCCTCACCACCCTCAGAGCACAGCCAATTTCCCGCCCATCCAGTCTGTGTCTTGCTAGTTTGTTCAGAAGGCTGTGGCTGCTGAAATGCAGCAGGATTTCTGGAGGATGTCAGGAAAAGCCTCACAAGAAAGGGTACCTCTTTGACAGACTGAAGAAGAGGCAGAGGTCTGCAGAAGACCATCCTCTAGCACTTCCCTGGCTAAGAAATCTGCCACCGTGCTTGCTCCTGCTCATTGGATCTTGTACCAGTGCAGAGGATTTCCCAGCTACTCTGTGTTAATAAATTAGATGTGGCTGAGAGGCCATGCAGCACAGGACAGACTAGTTCTGTATCACTGCTGGGATCAGTGCCAGCCACCTCCAAACACCTGAGCCATACCTGGCAGCTGTGGTGTGGTGAAAACACAGGCAAACACTGTGCCAGAAATGAAGGTAACACCTTAATGCACTGAACATCCTCTGGCATGGTGCCAGTGAAGATGTCACCAGGCTGGTCACTGCTAATACACTGCTGGATTACCAGAGGGCTCATCACTTAGATGTAGCTCCAGGCAAACACTATGTGGACACAAAGTGGCTGTGAAATATCCCTTGAACCCCTTGTCATGAGTTTTTGAGCTTCTCCTGTTGATCATGATGATGCTCGTGAGAGCAGCTGGGGTGGCATTGGGACAGATGTGGAGAAGGGACAGTGAAGAGCATCTCTAGCTTTGTCCAGCCCAGCAAGACTGTGGAAGAAGCACAGCTGAGGCAAAGCAGGGTGTATAGGTGGAGGGTGGAGCAGCAGTGGCTTCCAACCCAACACTGCCTGAGAAAGATGCAACAGGGATAAGACCACAGGCTGTATCACCTCTGGTCTTGTCTGTCAGAAGGACACAAAAGGGGGTTGGAGAGATGGGATCATGAAGTACCTGTAACTAGCACACATTTATTAGCTGGCTGGATAAACAGAGGCAGAGCCTGGGGAGCAATTTGCCCAGGAGCTGGGAGATGCTGGAGGACTCTGCCCAGACTATCATGGCTGTGCATGGCAGAAATGCTCTTTCTTCCTATACTTAAGCTCCAGGGAGCAGCCACCAGCCCCACCAGATGCTCTGTGCAGGGATGTGTGTCCCCAGTGCTCCCGTGCTTCTACCTGTCCCTCTTCCTGTGGCTTATCTGGGATGGACACACAGACCCTCCTTGGCTACCTGCTTAGCTGTGATACTACACATCTGTGCTCTGTTCCTAGACCTTCTTGTCCTGGCAGTGTCCCTCCTGTGGCAAACAGCACAGATGTTGCCTCTCATAATCAAGAAGAGCAAAGGAAAAAAATTGAACTTTCTGGTGGCAAATTTCCACCAGACTCCCCTGAACAAGGTCTTGTCCTTACAGCAATGAGTTTGTGGCTGGCCCTGTGGTTGGCAGCCTGCAGCTCTGCTCCATGAGCCAGATACTTTGCCAGGATGAGTCTCCTTGGGGAACATAGGGACAGGTCCACTTGTCTGCCCTGCAGCACACAGTATCAGTTCAGGAATCCCACAGCTAGCTCTGGGCAAGGATGGTGCTGGCACACAAGTTCAGCTGTTGGAAGAGCAATAGCTGCATTAGCCATGGCATACTGGAGTCCCTTTGGCTGGAATGCTGGAGCTATTTTTGCTGTTCTGGAGGTGACCTGTCCTTCAGAGCTAACTTGGCACCCCTGTATCACATAGATCCTGTGACACATGGAAGCCTACAAGGGGAACATGGAGATGAAGCCCAAGTGCACAAACAAGATGATCCTGATCTTCTCAGCAGTCTCCCCTTTTACAATGTCCTGGGCCCATCACCTGGAGAAACCCCCATTGTGCATGGAGTAAACCTCACCATTCCTCAGCCCAGCCCAAAGTGGGAAGATCAGATTGGACACTGAGCAAAGACCTTAAAGTGGAGCTGCAAGTTTTAGCTGTGCACTCAATACAATAGAAAATGCCTCTGAAGTCCCAGCCCTCTGGAGCATTTCCTTAGCTCGCTGGAATTTCCGTTTAGTTCTTCCTCTCCCAGGCTCTTACCAAAACCCAGTGTCGCCACATGTGGCTCCTCTGCAGGCTCTGGAGACCAGCCAGCTCTCTTGGTTCCCCTCTCAGGTCTCTCACCGATGTGCAGGGCATTTGCAAGGAGTGAGCTCCCCGAGGGTGTCAGCTTCAGCTCGGCCCTTGATTAATTAGCAAAGGCAACCGCGCCAATCAAGGAAAGATTTACAAAGCAGGCAGGAAGCTCTTGTTTTTACAGGAGTGCCTCAAACACACACACACAGTAGGAAAAGCAAACATTCCAGGCATACCAAGGGATCCATGGGATAAAAATTCCCCAAACAGCCCAGATTAAGATACTTGGCGGCAGATGGAAACACTAAAACCTGGACTCAAGGATTTAATTGTTTTATTTAACAGAGTCCTGACCACTGCATGGAAGAACCCGAGGTGTATGGGAACAGCCACGCTGGGGGGCAGTGAGAAGGTCAGAAGAAGTACAAAAAAGGTCAGAACTGGCCCCCACCTCTCTCCCAGCTCCATATGGTCACCAGAGCCCTCTGGCAGAGTTTAATGTGAATTTTCCTCTGGAAATGCTCAGACACACTCTTTAGCAAGTCGGGCAGGGGTCACTCTGAATCAGTGCAATGCCAAATATGAGCCTGTTTGAGAAAACCACTGTTCTGGCTCCAACTGCTGAGACTCCTGGCCTGCAAGCAGCAGTTGTTGTGCTGGGTTGATACTCGTTACCTCTCGTCCTACCCTAAAGCCCTCTGAAGTGAGTGGAAACACTCCCACCCTCTCTGGTCCCAGATGCCAGTCCAGGAGATGCAGCAATGCCCATGCAACTGCTTGCCTCCTCCTTGAGTATCATCAGGGTTGAACGAGAAGAGACCTGCTAGAGCAGGTCTGGTCTCACCGGTGGGTTTAGCTGCTTCTGCAGAATAACCTGTCCCCTGGGATGCTTGACCAGCTCACTCCCTGGCTGGTCCCCAGCTGTCACTGTCAAACAGCAGCAATATTCTTTATTTATGGGTTTTCAAGGGACAATGAAAAAGGCAAGAGGGAAACAGCACTTTGGTTTCTTTAAAAAAAAAAAATATTAGTCCAAATGATGTGCTTCCCCTTTCTCTGCTGCTCTTTGGAACTTCCATTTTTAAATTTGAAACAATTTTTCAAGAGAGTTCACTCTCTGGCTGTGTTCCCCAGAACTTTTTGCCATTTGTCAAGTTATCTGTGTAACCAGTTCACACTGCTGTGATTAGTCCCAGCTAGGAGTTGTGGGATAATCTGGACTCTACATCAAGCTCTGAATCTCTAGATGAAGAAGAGGAAGAAGGCCTCTCTGCAGCACAGGGAGCAAGAAGGCTCAGAAATTTTTGTAAGCTGGAAATATTCTCCCCTCCGAAAGGATTTCTCATTGCATAAAGGCTCCTATTTCATCTTTCTGCAAACTACCTTAAAGAAAGTGGAATTTGACCTCGCCTAGTATGGCTTGTCCACTTCTGCTCTGAACCCATCTGCCAGTGGCTTGTCCTGGCAGAAAGCTCCAGCTCCCACTCACAGACTGACAGTTTCTGGAGGAGTAGCAGAGGGGACTGATAATGAAATGGCATCTGTTGAAAGTGAGAGTTAAAGGGAAGCCCATGCTTGACATCATTGAATCACAGGATGGTTTGGTTTGTAAAGATCATCTAACCAAACCCTCCTGATGCAGGCAGGGACACCATCCACTAGACCAGGTTGCTCAAAGCCCTATCCAACCTGACCTTGGACACTTCCAGGGATGGCCCATCCACAGCTTCCCTGGGCAACCTGTGTCAGTGTCTCACCATTCACAGTAAGGAATTTCTTTCTTATATCTCATCTAAATCTACCCTCTTCCAGTTTAAAACCATTGCCCTTGTCCTGTCCTACACACCCTGGTAAAAAGTCTCTCTCAATTTTTTTATAAGTCCCCTTTATATATTGAAAGGCCCTTATAAGATCTCCACAGAGCCTTTGCTTCTCAAGGCTGAATAACCCCAACTCTCAGCCTTCCGTCACAGGATAGGTGTTACAGCCCTTGGATAATTTTCATGGCCTTCTCTATACCTGCTCTAACAGGTCCATGTCTTTCTTGTGCTGGGGGCCCTGGAGCAGACCACAGTAATTATCCTAGAATCCTCATTTACACACTCAACAAGACACCTGCCATGCACTAAGAAGATGTGGATTGCCCTGAATGTTTATCCCCCACTGCAGTCCATGCTTAGGCATGAGTGGGGCTACCTGCCCCCAGAGCTCATCCAGCTCCCCTCCTGCAGCCCAAGCTTTCACAGGCTCCTTGGGGCTGTGAGGATGCTCCATGGGATCCAGATGTGGGAGCACTACTTGAATTATTCAGAGTTTACATCTCAGTACATCATATCATTACTGCAAGCAGTTTCCTTGTGGTCCGCTCTTCCCTGCCTCTGTTCATCACCAGCCAATGCAGCAGAAGTCCAGGAGACATTTCGACAGCTGGCTTATGCTTGGGACATGAATGTGTCCTTCAGAAACTGTTTTTGTCTCAGTAAATCGGATTGGCTTTAATGCATGGCTCTGCATTTTTTCTGTGATCATCTGTGTCAGTGCCTGCGCCCTTCCATCTAGTAGCTGAGTTTAACCCTGCTTCCATGTCAGCTTTCCCAGCAGCATCCTCCTAACATGGTCATGTCTGTGCTGAGTGTGCCATCCCTTCCCAGAAGCCTTCCAGCATCTTCCCTTTCTGGGGCTTTTGCAAGTCCTTTGAAGCTTCTAGCTTGGCAATTCTCATCTGCAAACTTCAGCATCTAGGTTTGTTTTCAAAAACGCCGTGTTTAGGAAGTTAAACGTGGCATTGCAGGGACATGAGTCATCATCACCAGCGTTGTTTTCTGCACCACGGTATTTTCGTTTGCCCTCGACCACAGAAGAATGACACAACTCATCTTGCCACGTTACAGCAGCACCTGGCTCACTAGTCGCAGCCTCATCTTGTCAGGGAAAGTTAAAGTAAGTCACATCATGCAGTTGAGGAGCCATCCCAAAAGAGATGGGCACCACATACACCACTCAGGCCAGCGCATGCAGTGGCCAGAGGGTCCATGAATCTAGCAGACACTGATGAAACATGGTACAAAGTGGTGGATTCAGGAAGCAAGTGGTCAAGTATAATTGCTTGTTTGTGCTAGAGAGGGTCAGGGATAAAGCCCTGGCAGCACCACAGTCAGGAAACTTGGTGTCGGGAGGACTGCTGCTGCTGCCACCCACAGCCAACACTGGGCAGGCTGGGGGCCTCGGCTAAGCACTCTGTTTTCACACCAAGACTTCCCAAGGTCTTGGTTTGCAGCCCTTTTCCTAACACAGTTTAGAGTAGAGTTGCCTCTGGGAGAGCCCAGAGGCCTCCAGCATCAGTCTGCACACCCCGGGCATTGCTGCTGCCCCCTCCCCTTTCATGGATGGGAGTGCAGGAGGATGGGAGGTGAGGAAGTACAAGGGCAGGTGGGACTTCCCATCCTGACCTCAAAATGAGGTTGGAAGACCTGACCAGGGTACTTCAGGTGCCCTCTGCCTTACCTGGTCTTCCTCTGCTTTGTCATCCCATCCCATCCCTTGCCCTCCCATCCCCTCCCTTGTCCTCCCATCGTTTTCCCCTTCTGTTTCCCTTAGGCAACTTTAACCACCTGCCCTGAAGGCATGGCAGGACAGGGGGCAGAAGGTTCTATGGCCACCCCACCCCAGCTGTGTTCAGAGTGGGTGCTGGGAAGGGCACACCAATCTCCTCTTTTGGTGCATGGGCCCAGGGGCTGTGGGCCGGGGACTGTGGGCAGGAGTCTGGCTCTCTGGGCTTGGGTGGGAGTGTGACATCTTGCTATGTGAATGAGCTGTGTCACACTGGGAGGAGGTTGGTGGAGAGCCAGACATGGGCAAGGCACCTCACTGTTACACAGATGGGGTTTGGTGAGATGATGTACCACCTCCACACAAGCCCTGGACATGGCAAGGTGATGGAACCTGAGGGTCCCCTGCCCTGCACTCCAAGTCCTTTTTGGTCCACAAAGTGATCGGGATGGTGGTGTCCCTTCTGAGCTGAGTCACAGAAGACACCATGACAGCCTATGGGGAAGGAAGAATGTCTGGGAGGTGTCAGTGGGCAGGTGAGAAGACAGGCATGAATTCAGATCTGCCATTTGCAGCTCAGCCTGGAGCTGAGGTCATGCTCTGCAATTTTACATCTTGAGTAAGACTGCCCAGGTTGATGCTTGGGTGCGAGACAGAGTCTGCCTCCTGGAGTGGTCATTTTAGGGCAGGAAACAGGGACAAGCTGTGAGGTCCTCAAAGGAACATCATCTCTGCTCCCACGATGTGCTGCCAGGCACCATGTCTGCGTGTGCAGGAGGTTACCCAGCCAGGCACACTGCAGACATGGGTGCTTGGGTGAAATACACTCCATGAGCTACAGTGCTCCATAAACACAGGCTGAAATGGGCCTCTGGACAGAGAGATGCTTAGAGTTATTCCTGTTCAAGCAGGAAACTGGAAGGGATAATACACAGTGAAGCCGTGAACTTAACCTTCAGCTACAGAAATCAGACAGAACCAAAACTGCAACTGACATGAACCTGTGTTATAAATGCATGTTAACAACCAGCACTGCAGTATACGGTGAAACCTTGCTGAACTCGGGCAGTGGAAAAGAGTGAGCAGCCTTAAAGCAATCTGGGCTGAAAGAGCAACTATTTTTTTCCAACCACTTCTGCTGCCGCATGCGATCCTGCTTGACAGTGACTGTACAAAATGGGCTGACCAGCAAAACACACGAGTCACAGGGCAGCTGTGTTGACAAATTGAATCCTATTCAGTGGGACAGCACTGGAGGCAGAGAATTGGCAAGATTAGGGAGCGAGTGATGTGAAAGCATCAGCCAAAGGGTGCTGCTGAGACTCCCTGAGGTGCTGGTTTAGCAGCATCCAGATCCAGACTCACATGCCAAGCCCCTGTTTGTAGGCAGCAAGTGAAAGCAGGGGAAGCAGCAGCTTCTATAGGGTGCAGTGCCCAGAGCCACAGGACAACTGGGATAGCAGCTGCTGAGCTAACTGGGCCCTGACCGGTGTCAGACTGAGGGTGCGGTGCAGGGAACGGGGAAACATCTTTTAGCAAACACCTCCTTGGTATAGTGCTGTGCCACCTGGATGTCATCCTGGACACATGTAACATAAAGAGATTTAGAAGATAGATTAAGTATATCTATTATACTTTATATACCTAGAATAAGCTGCATACCTAAAATTACCAATCGTTCTTCTAGCTCTAAAATTAATTATTCAGCGGAATGCTTTGTTATCCCACTGATTTGAAACACACTGCTTTAGTATCCCACTAATGTGAAACATGCTGCGTTAGTATCCAGGTACATGAAGAACGCTGCTTTCACACTGAGGCTTCTCCAAGGGTAGAGACTTTGGGTAATGCACGATTAACGATCCCAGATTCTGAAATGATCTGCATTGGCTATTGCATCGGAAATGGGAAACAGCAATCCAGGTGTATTTAAATGGCACCAGTAACAGGATTCTGGATTTACATACAAGTGTCTTAATTTTGAGTCATTACACATCAATGTACTGAGTACAAAAGTACAGTAAAGAATGGAGTCATGAAGTTAACCATCAGCTGCATAAACTACGGGGATTGAGAAACGTAACTGACGTAAAACTGTGCTGTAAAGACACTCCAGGAGCTCTGCCATATAACCTCTCACACATCTCGCTGTTGTATACGCCTTCAGATAAAAAAGGAAATTTTTGACATACACATGAGAGAAAAAAAAAATCTGCATGAAGACTGCTCAGTCTGGTGCCATTAATTTAATGAAATTCTAACTTCTTTATGTCTTTGGTTATTGATGTTTATGCAATAGTCTTCATACCAAACACCACGTTAAAAAGAATCAGATTGTGTAACTCCACATTAATTGCCCTCCTGGGACAAAACCTTCAGACTGCCCAGAATATCTGGATGTCAGATGAACACGGCAGTGACACTGACCCTGTGGTCACAGTCAGGTACTTTTCCAGCACAGGCAAGACATTCATACAGGCATTTTAAAATAATTTCACTGCATTAAAATCATTGTTCTTGCACTGTCCTGGTGAGGATAAGGTAGTGGTTTTATCAGAAGGCATAGAGCAGCTTGTTTAAAATTGCAAACACAATTCCCAAGAAGATTTCTCCTATTTTTTTTCTGAATTTCTCCTGTGGTGAGATATAATGCACAGTGAAGGAAACTGCAGCTGGGAGAACATACCTGTTGGAGGAATCCTGCAGCCCCATGGCTGTGTCCGCACCTGCACTTGGGGTGGGGGTCTCAGGGCAGGAGAGAAGCCTTGTCCCCATCGCTGCTCCTGGCACAGCACCTGTTGACAGGGGAGAAAGCAGTGCAGGGCAGCTGTATGAGGCTCACATGTGCCACGTCTACCTTGACTTCCTGACACAGCTGGTGAGGGAGCGGACTAGGAAAGGTACCCCATTGGACCTGTTTGTGAACAGAGAAAGACTTGTGGGTGATGTGAAAGTTGGAGACCCACTTGGGTAGAGAAGTAAGGAGGGGGGGTCAGTAGAACTGACACCTTAGACTTCTGGAGGGCAGACTTTAGCCTGTTTATAAGACTGGTTGACAAAGTCTCTTGGGAGGCAAGTCCTCAAGGGCAAAGGAGTCCAGGAAGGCTGGACATTCTTCCAGAAGGAACTCCTAAAGGTGCAGAAGCAGGCCATCCCCATCTGCCAAAAGACTAGCTGGTGGGGAAGAGGAACAGCCTAGCTGAACGAAGAGCTTTGACTGAAACTCTGGAACAAAAGGAGAGTTTATGGCCCTTGGTGGGCATCTCAGGAGGACTACAAGGTTGTCATGAGGCTATGCAGGTTGGGGCAAAGCCCAATTAGAACTCAATGTGGCTATTGCTGTTAAAGACAACAAAAAATGTTTCTATAAATAAACAGCGAAAAGAGAACATGGGATGCAGAGGGAAACAGTGACCACAGGTGAAGAAAAGGTTGAGGTACTTAATACCTTCTTTGCCTTTAATAGTGGGATCAGTTATCCTCTGGGTACCCAGCCCCCTGACCTGGAAGACAGGAACAAGAAGCACAATGAAGCCCACATAACCCAAGATGAAATGGTCAGCGACCTCCTATACCATTTAGATACACACAGGTCTATGGGGCCAGATGGGATCCACCTAA
>JAAGNO010019396.1:0-54859 GCA_033439905.1 Ceryle rudis
AAAGTAATATTTGGTTTGTTAAATGTTTCACAGAAAAATGATGCAAAATGTACATCTGGCTCCTGAAGCTGATGAAGATGATCTTTATTCTGGCTACAATGATTACAATCCTACGTTTGACACGGAGGTAAAAATATTTGCTATTTCCCACCTTTCCCATATATAGGATTTTAACTTCTAAGTACAAGATAAGACCGTGCAAGTAAGATAGGTAACGTGCAAGTATACTACTGCTTTGAAGTGGAATTTTCTCTATTTAGCAAGAAATATATAAAGTTTCCTCAGGCTCTTTCTGAATAGTTGAGGTTTTTTGATAGTTTTCTGTTCCAACACATTATATGTGCATCTCATAGCAGATCTAATGTGCTTTAATAGTTAGAATTTATGAAGTATAAAATCCTGGTTATTTGAAGGCCATAATTGCATTCAGGCCCATTCAGTGTGGTGTTTCCCAGCAGCCAATCTTCTGACAAAAGAGGCTACTTTTTGGTCAAGTGATCATTGATCTCTTATTGTGATGTAGCCGAAGGACCTAATAGACCATAGAGACCAGCAGGTCTCTATGCTGTTGGTAGAGCATCTGAGATGACTTAAGGCATCCTGCAGACCACTGTGGTAACTGGTGGCATAGTGGAATTGGAACAAGGGGGTCATTTGGTGCAAACCCACTACCCTGCTCAAAGCAGGGGCAGTGCCAGACTTGGCATATTTGTGAAATCCCAATGCCAAATTCATGGGAATTGCAGTGTGACCTCAGAGATGTGAGATACCTTAAATGTATTAATGTTAAAAGTTAGAAATAGTTCTAGTAGTAAGCTTTGGGACAAAAATAAGATTTCATGTGATATTTAATCACTAAAGCTTTGCTTCCTCGGTGTATTATAATTTTTCAGAGAATAATGAGAATAATTCCCTTTTCTAAAATACCAAAAAAAAGATAGACCAAATAATCTAATTGTTATTTTTTGTCAGTAAAATCTCTTATTCAGATACCTTCAAGTCAAGTGGTT
Organism: Ceryle rudis; assembly: GCA_033439905.1. NCBI lineage: Eukaryota > Metazoa > Chordata > Aves > Coraciiformes > Cerylidae > Ceryle > Ceryle rudis. Next base: position 1,011 of record JAAGNO010019396.1, read on the forward strand.
TTATGAAGAACTGTTTTTTTTTTTTTACCTGAGTACTTTCAGTAGCTGTAAGGTTCTGGAATTGTAGGTTTTTTTAAAAGAGTTGATATTTTTACCTTTTCTAGGATTTAGAAAATGATGTAGGTTTTCAACAGGCAGCAAGAACAAGCCACGGTAGAAGACCCCCTGTAAGTACCTTTTAAATTACATTGCAGTATATAGTGTAGACCTTCTCTAGAGCCCTAGCTTTCATGTTGGCACTGGTACAAAATTATCTCGGGAATTTCTTATTTTATTTTTTTTCTACTACTAACTTGAAGATACATTATTTATATGGAAAATAAGTAAAAAATTAACAGAGCACAAGCTCCATTAAGTTCTGGAGTTAAGATAGAGCAAACAAGGACCTTCGACTGGAAATGCATATTCTTGTTTGATGAAATGAGATAAAATTATGTTAAAGACCAAATTAATATATTCTGAAAGGACATTGTTTAATATTCTAAACATCAAATTACTTGCTCTGACATAAAAATGTAAGGTTGAGATACACACTAGAGAGTGGGATTTAGAAAACTGTCATATTGATTTTTTTGTATGTTCATGTAATTTGCATTAACTTTCTTACTTTCATTTAGCTGTGACTTAATATTAATCAGTTTTCAAAATTAAATATAAAGTTGGCACCTATATGCCTAAAGAAGAGCTGGAACTATCTGATTAATCTTGCTGGAATTTTGCTGGAATAATCTGGTTCTACAATAAGAATCCTTTCTATGAGAATTGAAGCATTATTTCGATTAATTCACAATAAAAACTATATAGAAAGACTGATAATTAACACACATGGTTGTTAATTGGAGGATTTTTTGTTTGTGTATTTGGGTCTTTTTTTCTACCCAGGTGACAGCCAAAATTCCTGGTACATCAGCTTCAAGACCTTTAGCTACTGGATTTGGGGTACTATTTGTTCTCTTTTATTCTTAATGAAAATGAGATATTTACCATTTAATCCATGGCACAATGTGAGGGTTTTTTTTTATCCACGTATTTTCTTGCAGTGAACTGCATGTATTCATTAATTTTAATTAATTCACAACTCTGCACTTGGTCAAGGCATGGTTATGCATTTATTTTTATTTCTCTCCCAAGCTACACTGCAAATCCAGTTCCATGCTGCTTAAGACAGTAGAGTCCAAGATACTAAGCTGATTTTCTTGCAGGGAGAATTGGATGAGTTGTTACTTGGTCTTGGGAAAGTTTTCCTGAAAGTGTAGGTAAAATGAAGCTTTCAAATCACCTCTAGTTTAATCAGAAAAAGTTTGTTAAATTCTTTGATATACTTAACCCATTGTAACTCTTAAGTAACACTTCAGATTTTCTTTGGAAACAGAAGTCAGGCACTAGTGATACATCCACTGTCCCCTTATCCCAATAAATTTTCAACCTGTTAGACTGTCTCAGTTGGGTTTGAAAAGACAGTGCTCTTGGATGCAAAGCTCCCATAAGTTTTCAGCCAAATAAAAAATGGAGATCACATTGCTTTAGAACTCTCATGCAAGGTAGGTGGGCAACAATTTCAAGAGTGCTTAAATTCTATTATAAATCACTGAAATACAACCTTTGCCCTGAATCTTCTGTTACTTGCTCTGGATATATTCCTTTTGAGACTGCTTTTTCTTAGCTGTTATGCTTGTGGGTATTTAGTGTAGTACCCTGCTGTGACAGGAAAAGCTGTCTTGTTAAAGGAGTGCACAAAAAGGCACTTCCCAAGGATGATAGAGACTGAAATACTTATTTGCATTAGCAGAGCTAGAAACCTCCAAAACATTGTCCAGTCCACAGCACTGCCTGTTTCACTCTGCAGCTTGCTTATCTTACGCTACGGTCCTTGTTAATGTAGATTCAGCCATAGCAGAAGAAAAAGAAACCCAACAGATGTAGTGTGATGGAGGGTGGGTAAAATAGTAGAACATAGGCCTCTGAGTGGGAATTAGGGGCGTAGGTTTTCACGGCCTGAAACCCTTTATTTTCTCTGTTTGTATTGTACATTTGTAGCAACCTTTAGCACTTACTATTAAATATTTCACATATCTTTACATTTTTAACACTATGAAGGACAATATGAGAGTCATGTCAGCTAATGGAAAAGATAGCAACTGACAGTTTCAAGGAGTATCTGTATTTATTGTGAAGTAAATCTTCATGAAAGTATGACTTAAAATCTGCCCCTATATCACCCTCTCTTAGCAAGTATTTCGTGTAAATTATGTGTTCAATTTAAAAGTAGTAGTACTCAATTATTGAATAATGGAAAGTATTATGGCCTCAGATTTCTGTGGGGTTTTTTTGTTGTTGTTGTTTTTGGGTGGGTTTTTTGGTTTTTGTTTGTTTGTTTGTTTGTTTTTCCTTTAAGATCTGACAGCAATATCCAAATACATGAAAAACAATACTCTGAATTTCTGATAACTGAAATGTTCAACATTTTTAAGTCTGCCAGACCCCAGCAGTATATTGCATATGCAAAACATAAATGAGAATTTTGCTATGAACTTATGTGAGAATTAGATCAACTCTTATTGAGAAGCTCAGTATTGAGAAGACTCTGAATAACCTTTACAGGCTTCTAATCCTTTATGAATGCTAGTTTCAAACAGTTTACTTATTTTTGTAGCCTAAGGCAACTTTAACTTCATCTATGGGAAGGCCAATGACAGGAGCTATACAGGTAAAAGCTTCAATATTTACATTTTATATTTATTTGGAACAGTGAAGTTTTCTGTTAAGTGTTTGGGTTCCATATGAATAAATGAAATAATACAAATTATTTCTCTATTTTAGTTTGTCCATTATTGTAAATAGTACTGTTAGAGAGGATGGAGGTTGTGATGAGTTTCATTTGAGCATGAGGCTGGAAGCTGTAGCAGTGTAGTGCTTTTCACGCTTACTGACATGCAATGAATAATTTTTTATTGAAATAGGAGAGAGGTAGGTTCTGGTTTTCATGTTTTTTCTTATGTACTTATACTCTAAGTATATCGAATTAATGTTAAATTTATCTATAGCAACTATATTCTTTTGTCAGCCCAGGTGGGGAACAGGAATTACCAGGGAGCATCTAGAGTAGGGCTGCTCCTTAAGGGAAGGCAACCAGGAGTCTAGAGGGAAATTGCATGGCCAGCAGTGTAGGAGCTTCATCAACCAGGGTCCAGTCCCACAATACCTGAGCAAGGCAAGTAGGATCCACCCAGAAATGATGACCTTGTCCAACTGAAAGTTCAGGATGTAAGGCTATTGCTATTTCACGGTGATGAGCCAAAATGCCAGTGCAGAGGCCAGGTTTAGGACCACCAGCCACAAGGCAAGGCTAAGATCAATCCAGGAGGTCAGTCCACAGGTTGAAATCTGGATCAAGGGACTTTGTGGCCAAACATAGCTGTGGCTGGTAGAAATCAGTAGTCCTCCAAGCTCAGGCAGGGGCTGAGGGACCACATCTGAGCTTAAATAAAGCTCCTCGAGCCCTGGGTAGGGTGTGTGTGAGGCCTCAGGTGAGTTTGGCCAGGGCCATTAAGGTTTATTAGTGCACTCAGTGTCCTGACAGGAAAGTTAATAAGCTGGCGTGGGGTTAGACATCCTGGGTTAGAGTCTCCCCAGGATTAACTTGTCCCCATTGCCCCTCATCTTTTCCATGTGACTCCTTGTAAAAAGGGAATGTCCATCTTCTTTGTAGCCACCCTTTAAATACTGGAACATGGTGATTAGGTCTCCCCTAAGCCTTCTTTTCTCAAGGCTGAACAAACCCATATTATACGATGTATAACATTTGAGAAACAAAACCACTTTTTAAAATGCTTGGTTTACTGAAGTGGTAACAGCTGATGTTGTGTATTTAAAGGGTTTGTATGATGTAACTGATGTCCATGCTGTCTGCAAACTATTTTTTTAGGAAGATTATTTTAATATGCCTTCCTTTTTATTTAAGGATGGTGTTGCTCGACCAATGACAGCAGTGCATGCTGCAGGTTACACTAAGGCATCGATGAGAGGTATGGTTTGTAGAAATCACCAGCTGCCAGAGAGGTATTATTTTACAATTACCAGTACTCTCTTAAATTTTGCAGGTTCTTCATTTGATCCACTTGGCCAAGCAAGAGGTCCTGCTCCACCTCTGGAAATGAAAAATTCAGACAGGTTTGTTCAGTTTTGCAGTAAATTATTTCCAGGCTTTTACAGCAACAAAAAACAACCATGGGTAGAGTCTAAAAACATCCAGGCAGATGAAATCGCGAGATTTACAAGACTCATAACTTTGTGGAATAACGCCACAGACATTTACACATGTGGTTAGCTGACTCACCAAAGCAGTTGAGCTAACTTCCAGGAATGTCTAATTTCAGTGATTTCTGGTGCTGGCTGTAGCTCAGCAACCAGGACATAGTTGCCACACAGTGCTGTGATACTTATATAGAATTGTGGAGGATTATGGAAGAATGTCTGATAGGCAACAAACACCATGAGTCATGCTGCTCTCTGGGAAGAAATTGGGGGAATTTGGCCTGCTGCTTTTCCGTGTTCATTCTGGCCTTAGCACTTGAGGTAAAACCAAGGTTGTGAAAGTTTTGCAGGTTCGTAGGAAGTTCTGGAGCTGACTGAGAACAAGTCATTTTTTCTGTGCAGCAGCGATATTCCTTAAATATAGTTACATAGGAATAGGGAGTCCTACTGAAATATTTAGTTATTTAACTTAAAAACCTCTATTAATCACAACTGTTTATTAAGATCTACTTTTGCAAGCTACACTTTAAAGTTGTCTATGAAAAGAAATGTTCAGTTAATTGCTTTAATACAGTATTTAATTTCACTAGGTGTTTGACTTGAAAGGTGTACCAGCCCATCTCTCTGTTCCATCATTACTTCTGAGCAAATTTGGTCCATGAAATTTGCATGTCCCTTTTGTTCTTAGAAAAGGATTTATGTTTTCTTATGTCTCAGTTCTCAAACTGAAAGTGTGAATGTGGTATCTTTGGAGGATCTTCTCTGGGCATAGTTTCACATTATATTTTTCTTTGATGGGAAAACCAGTTAGTTGTGATATGATGAATCACTGTGTTGGTTTATTGACATTCTGTGTAAAAGCTTAATGTTTGCAGTTACTAGTGTTAATCCTTTTATTGTTACCTTTATTTTAGTTCTGAAGAGAAGATTAGGCAGTTGGAAAAAAAAGTGAATGAACTAGTTGAAGAAAGCTGCATTGCCAACAGCTGTGGGGATTTAAAATTGGTAATTTTTCTGGGTTTCACTTCACTTTTGGTATTTTGTGAAGAACAGTTTGTATAGATAGATGTTTCAAACTGACTTGGGTTCAAACATTTCTAATTATTAAAATCATCTTAATTTTAATTTTGCTCTGACTCTTCTAATCCAGTGATATCTTGTATTGAGGAAAAAAGGAAAAAAAAAAGATAGGAGCTGTATTTTTTGTGTATGTATTTAAGATTTCAGTGTTACAAAAACTCCCCTCCTCATATCTCCATTTGCCTCTTCAAATGTGTCAGATCAATCAATCATACTGACTTCTGTTGGCTTGATGATGATTGAGCTTTTTGGGTAACATAATTTTCATCCAGGACTGGTGCTCAGCACCAGGATCAACCTCACAAGCTATCTCCACAGTAACTTTCCATGTCAGGGACTGTTTGGTGCTGTAGCATGTGGTAGATGCTATATTGCTTTTGTTACACCAAAAAAGATTCTGCATCAAGGTGAATCTTCTTTCAGTCCATCGGACAAGGGGACCTTACAAGCTAAGCAAACCCTAAAGTGCAAACACCAGTATCCTTCACAGGACGGTGGCAATAACACACATTCACCTTGGGTTCCAGTGCATAAAATTAACTTCTAATCCTTCTTAGGACCAGGCTTATGTTTTATTCCATATGCTTTGGGCTGGCCGGCTCCAGCTTCTAAACTACTGGAAGCACAGCGGGCTCAACTGTTAGAATTAATGAGATACATTGGGTTCTTCGGGATGTAGACTTCCTTTGTGCTCATCTGTCGCCCTCTCAACTCGATGGCATCTGATTCATAATGGAAAAACTACTTGACTAGAGCTATGAGAGGTTATGTTTCTTGCTCAGTCATCTGAGATACAATTTTTTTTAGTCTGGGAGTGTATTCTGAGGACGTATAGTTGAAGTACAGATGTGGGTAGAACTTCTTTCCTGATTTGCTTAATACTGCCCAATACAGAACCTAGGGTAGATGGCCTTTGGTTTGATCAAATTCTCATGTTTTGGAGACTAAGAATGCATGTGAAATACCACTTATGGAGAGATAGTAAAGGGAAACAATTTACCAGCATCCAGAATTAGTCAAGATGTATGTACAGCATACATTTGTTTACCATGCATGTTTACTGCCTACCTTCACTTTCTTCCTACCAACACCTTCCTGCACTAGGAAACGTGCCAAGCCTCAATGCTTTCTCTTTCTTTTGTTCTTTTTTTTTTAACACTTATGTGCACTTTCCACAATTAATACAAGTAGAATAATCTTCTAGGATCATCATAATCTAGTGGCTGTGGCATATATGTGTGTGACTATACTTCTCTGGAATAATAGAGCTAAGCAGACTTAAACAACTGTATGTTTGCTTATTGCTAATTGACACCTTTCTCTGGGGTTCTATTGCTGCTTTTCAGGCATTATATTGCAACTTCTTAGGCACTGGGTACAGTTTGTCCATCTAAAGAAAACGTTTTGAACATATTTCTGTTGTGTTGGGTTTGTAAGATTCAAGGCATTCCTAAATTCTAGCATTTTTTTTTTAGGCCCTGGAAAAAGCAAAAGAGGCTGGAAGAAAGGAAAGAGTATTGGTGAGACAACGTGAACAAATTGCTACCCCAGAAAACATCAATTTAGACCTCACTTACTCAGTAAGTGCTTAGAAATCTTCAATAAGGGAAAAGTGTTGATAAAAAATGTCCTGAAGAGCCATTTCAGTGTTTGCTGCACGTGTGGGTGTTGTAATGCCCCTAGCAGTGTGCCAGCTCAGATATGGTCTGTATTTCAGGATGGGGAACGTTTATGAAGTGAATCACTTTTTGAAGTTAAAAACTTAACATTGGATTGCAAAGATCCATTTATATCATCAAGTCTATTCACTTGCAGTCTCAAGTACCAGGGAAACCATTTGGTCAACATTAAGAAGGATGCCTGTAAACATCTGTTGCAGCTATCTACTCACACACAAAACATGCATATCAAAATATAACAGATGAAAACCTATATTTCAAAAATCAGTAGTTTAGAAAATGGAAGATGCCAAGGGAAGAAAACAGGAGAAATCAGACATCAAGCCTTTAACTTGAGCTGTAAAGTGACAGAATGTATTACATGAAACAGGATATATTAATATTTCTAAATACTGAATCTTAAAGCAGATACGTAGATTTACATTTTGGTTTTCATAATGATAGTAGGCATTTAAAAAGAAAAAAAAAACCAAAAAAACAAAAAAAACCAAAACCAGAAAGACAGCATACATAGAAATATTATTGGGGAATTTAAAATTGTACTCCAGGTAGTGCTGTAGAGAAAAATATTAACAATAAATACATTGAATTAGGCAGACCTCATAATTTATTTTATGGTGAAGAATATGGTCAGAATAAAGCTGGGGAAGAAATGCAGAGGCATTTTACCTGACATCAACAGAACTTCTGTTTTGAAACAGCAGTTGGGAAAAAATCTCTGTAAACTGACTGACCACAGGAGTAGGACCATTTTGCACATGTTAGGAATCATAAGTTACACACATCTGAGAATTACCTCGTATGAATGTTGGGGTATTTTTAATAACATTGTGTTTACTTAGGTCTAAGGCCCACTTAGCATGACTTTTACTGGTAGTTCAAATTTAAGTACAAAAATAAAAGATTTACCTAGAATAAATAGATTTGAAGCTTTTTTTTTTCTGTGTCAATGTACAAGAACAAAGGAGCATTAAAGATGGGAAGCTTAAGACTGGTAAAAGCAGTAATTCCAAGGTAAAATTAATTTGGAATTATCTATTATGAAATCAAGTTTATTGCTGCTGAGAGAAAAATGTATTTTCTTGTACCTCTAATTCCTTTTTTCTGTAGGTTCTTTTCAATCTCGCCAGTCAGTACGCTGCTAATGAAATGTATGCTGAAGCCCTGAACACTTACCAAGTTATAGTGAAGAATAAGATGTTCAGCAGTGGAGGTAGGTTATGTTCCCAAGCAGATTAAAACTGGTAGTCAGGCATTCAAAATGAGGACTTCATCCTTGTGTTGACTCTGAGATCTCAGCCCTTTTGTCTACCAGAGTGAATGCCAGATACTCGTAATCTCTGACTTGGTATAACTTAATGTGGTTTGGCTCTTCAACTCATTAAGTCTTTACTTTCCGTAGGCTAAGCTAAATATAAAGCCAAATACATAGTTTTCTTGTGCCTCAAACTCTGTTGTCTGCTCTAATACTACTTTTTTTCTTTTGACTCAATTTTCCCCTTCTGAAAGCTACTTTCAGTATTTTGCACATCTTTGAGACTCCTACAGTGTACTTTTCTCAGAGATGCTTATTTGCAACTGTCTTCCTGGAGAGCACTACAAATAATCTTTCCCTCATCCCTCAGTGCACAAAAAAAAATCAGAATACATCTTAGATGGTAGTTCTTTTCTAGGTTTCATTACTACTTCATCTCCTTCTGGGTGAAAATTCACAGAAGGCTGTTCTGCACAACACTTCTTTAAAGGGACGCTGATACTGTATAATGAAGAGAAATTTATTAGGAAGATCTTCTACTCTGTCACTTCAAAGCAATTTTAAAATGCTGGTAACTATGCTTTAAAAGGCTGTAACACGTTGGCTTGTTTTGATAGGTAGACTGAAGGTGAATATGGGAAATATATATTTAAAACAACGGAACTATTCCAAAGCTATCAAATTCTACCGTATGGCTCTAGACCAGATTCCTAGTGTCCACAAAGAGATGAGGTGAGTTTCTACTAGTAGACACAGTTCTGAAATACGTGTTTTGGGTACAATATGATTTGGTAATTAAAAATACCCTGATTTTTTTACTTAGGATTAAAATAATGCAAAATATCGGCGTTGCGTTTATTAAAACTGGCCAATACATTGATGCCAGTTCTTCGTTTGAACATATAATGAGCATGTCCCCAAACCTGAAGGCAGGCTTCAACTTGATCCTGTGTTATTTTGCTATTGGAAACAGTGAGCAAATGAAAAAAGCATTCCAAAAACTGATTCAAGTTCCTTTGGAAGTGGATTATGATGACAAATACATTTCACCAAATGTAAGTTTTATCAAAATAGACTATTTATGTTTGAACAAAAGTAACTGTATCTTTATGTCATAAAACAGGAGAAGTGGGGACGCTGAATGCTTGGAATGTATTGAATATGTAAATCAGTATGTATTTATGTATCTGAAATAACTTCTGGTTTTTAACTAGCAGGAACTTAGTGTGGCAGTAGTGCTCAGAAATGTAAAATAATGCTGAGAACATTTAAATCCTTTTGTCCTCGGCAGATATGATGTAGATAAAATCCACACCACATGATTGTCTTTGTAACCATTTTGTTGCAATTCACCTGGGCTGACTTACGTAGCTCGCTTACTGCTCTGCCTCCTTTATTTATATACAATTCTAAAGAAATAATGGGAGCAAAGCAATGGGTGAGTTAATGCAAGTTACCTCAGATGTGTGCTAATAAAATTTGTAATGTTGTAATGTTAAGAAAGAAGGAAGAAAATTTTACTAAAGTTTACAGATGCTTATTCTAGTTAGTTAGACTTTGTTGGAAACTGAACTTCTGTTGTGCTGTAAAGCCAGCAGCTCCTGATGTTAAAAGATGGGAAAAAAGTAATTTAAGAGGTTTAAAGCCCTCCCTCAGAAAGGTCCTCTATAGAAAGACCAAGGCAAGCCATTTATATTATTTTAGCAGTATTTTTTCATTGATGCAAAGCTTCCATTTTCAGAATTAAAGATCATGGGTAAAAGTTGTCTTCACAGTATCTGCATTTTAAAAGTAACCGTTGCTTCCTATTGTCCCAGCATAAGTGAAGAAAATTTAATATGAAGGATGTATATTTAAATTTATTGATAAATATATATACAATTTATTACAAACATCTATATGTCAATTATTATTAAAATATATTTTCTCAAATTATGTAATAGCAAGTGTCATTAAAGACTTGAATTAATCAAAGACTGTGTAAGATCATTCACTGGAAAAAAGCTTTAGACTGTAGAAGTTCTTTCTAAGGACAGGCAAGCTATAGTTTTACCAGATGTTATAACTACATATATTGGCACTACAGTACTATTCTGTATTTTGTTATGAAGAGGTTAGAGAAAATATCACAAAGTTTCCTTCTGGGCTTCATTCTGTATAAATCTATGATCTATCCCAAATAAAAGTGCAAGGGGTGGCTACCCAGCATACCGGTGTTGGTTCTTTAGAACTAACATAGATGTGTGATAAAGCACAAGATGATCTTGTGAGTTACTCTAATGAGAAGGTAGCACAAGTCCTCATGTGCTAAATCCCACCGCAGTTCAGCAAATGCTTAAGCATGCTCTTGTTTTTAAGCATGTGAGTATCCTCACTGTGATTTGCAGCCTTCACAGTCTGACACACATGACATTAACTCTACCTATTAACAACCCTAATGTGAGCTATGACCACAGACATGAGTAGAAAAACAGGATTAAAGTAGTTGTAACGTCAAATTTCAGATTTTGTGGTTAGAAAACTACTTTAAACTGAAACTAGCTTTCTGAAATGTGAAAAGTAAATAACTGACATTAAAGACTCTGTAATTTGCATCAATTTCTGTTTACAGTCATATTGTCTATAAAATAATTAAAATGCATGTGTACTGGCTTAATCTGCAGTTGTTTTGTCCCCCTGCAGGATGATCCACATACAAATCTACTGATTGAAGCCATTAAAAATGACAGCTTAAGACAAATAGAACGTGAGAGGTAATGGTGGAGTCTATTCTTTCACTATGGTGCCATCAATTTTAGCTCATGAAAGTATTATCAGTCTTCTTATGTGTCCACAGCTCCTGTTATAAAAATGTCCTCATAATTCTTAGGAAAGAACATGTTTGGAAGAACCGGTTGGATCATTCTGTTTAGTGTAGTGCACTGAAGTAAAATACCTCTCCCAAATGGTATAGATTGCACTGCTTAAAACTTTCAGCCTTACACTTTTTGTTGTTTGGTTGGTTTTTTTAATACAACTACAGTGTGCAGTGAAAGGAAAACAGAAAAAAATGAGAACTTTACTGCTACTTCCCAGTATCTTGATAGCAGGGGACTGGTTAGGTTGAATTCTAAGATTGTCCTGAGTGCAGGAAAAAGCAAGAACATTTGCTTACTTTTTCTATATATGTTTCTGAAATGGTGACATATTTGTGTGTTGGGTCTTGTGCCTGTTTTTTGTTTGTTTGTTTGTTTGTTGTTTTTTTTTATCTTAGGAAATCCATGGCAGAGGAATACATCATGACTGCTGCTAAACTCATTGCACCAGTAATTGAGACATCTTTTGCAGTGGGATATGACTGGTAAGAGTCAAGTGGGGCTTCTTTTTGTCTAAACTATATGCCAATCTGTCATGCTGGTTGTGAAACCAGATTCACAAGCATAAACAGTCTGGGAAACATAGTTTGCTGCACATCTCAAACATAGCATTCAGCCTATTTTCAGTTTGCCTCCATAATGCTGTGTAGAACTACTCAACAAAGCCTTAGAGTCTATTCTGTGTTAAAAATTAATTTATCATTGAAAATCAGCTGTTAATTACACATTTTTAACTGTTCTGTATTAGCACAAAAAGAGCTTCCTAAAGTTAAATTTAATTTGGAAATTCAATTTGAAAATTGAACTTTGAAAAGTCTCGATAGTCAAATGTAATACAGAAGGTAGTGATTGATACTCTTCACTGGATGTTTCAGTATAGAATAGCAATGACTTGGGGTGCCTAAGAAGTTTTCATTACTTCATAGAGTCGTTTATTTGCATTTCATTTATAGACTTAATGTTTATAAATATTAACTTAATCTACTGTTTCTTAAACATTTTTACAAGCGTATACAGTGAAGCTGCTCATGCAGCTTGCTGTTTTGGCTTTGTGCCACTTGATTTTTCAATTTACAGTTTAGCTTTTCTTTCTGTGGTATTTTCTGCAGCAGAATACACCTCTTTAGAGCAAAATAAAATAGGCACACTTCCTATAAGGACAGTATAAAAATGACAAGTGTAACTTTTCAGGATGTATTTTTAGCTAGTTTTTCGTCTGTTAGAAGGACTTCCTTTGATATTTTTAGTGTTTTTAATAACATTATTGGAAAATAACACGTACACAAATGAATGTTGCATATCTGCAACCACAGCATTACTAACAGGTATGCCTAACATTTAGAAAGAGAAGGGAGTCTGTTGGGAAAAGAAAACTCTCCTTTACCTGTTTTCTTTGGCCAGTTGGGATTATTTTCAAATTTTGCAGCTCTGTAATTGTAGTATGCTAATAAAACTGTTAATATAAACATCAAATTATCTCTTACGCAGACGTGTTCAATCTGCTAGAGGCCACAAGGTGGTGTCTGATGGTTTAATAATCATTATAATATAATTTCCCTACTTTCGCCATTCTGACTTGTCAGAACTTAAACACTGTCTTGTGAAAATTGGCTTGCTGCTTTTTAACTTGCTAACACGAGTGGTATTTGTTTGCTCTGTATCTTGTAGTTTTAGTCAAGAAAACTGGGAAAGGTTGTTGGATACTCAGTTTCATTAGTGCTAGCCACGAAGTATTTGTCATGATGTGAAATGCTCTAATTGGTTCTGGCTAATTAAACAACTTCTGGTGAGATGTGTGGGATTGTTTTGTGTATATCAGGACAGATTCACTCTCCATTCTTCTAGGCTGATGTATTCAAGCCCAGTGAAGAAGTTTAACAAGCAGTTTGAGCTTGGTTTTCCAAGTACTACATTTTATGATGAGTCCTCTGAGTAATCAAATGTGCTTTTAATCAGATTAATTTTAATTACAGAAATAAAGCAGGGACAAATAATCTTTGGATTTCATAACTTCCTACTTAAAATGTGAAACAATCTTGGGACTATTGAGTCATATTCCATAAGGAACAGTTGGAGAATTAGATCTCCTTGCAATTTATTGTTAAGAGGTTTACAGTAACAGCTGAAAACTGGTTTTTGGCTTCTATTACAGATGTCTTTGCAGAAATTGCTACTTTCTTCTGATGTAATTTGTCTTCCAACGTCAGAAGACGTTTGTATACTTTGTGTAGTGTCCATGTGCCAACCCAGCACTTTGCCATCTAAAGTTTAATTTAACAAATCAGCCATCAGAAGAAAAGAAAAATGCTTTCTACCACCTAGGAAAAAAAAAAAAGGATTTAAAGAAGCAGCCCACAAAGTTGTTCATTTAGTGTGCTTAACTCCAAACAGTTGGAGAGAACATACAATAAATAAAGTGTTTGCTTCAAATGATTAGGCAGTTTTAAAGTACACCATATCAAACCCTGGAAGATAGTGTCTGTGAATGAACATCTCAACTGTCTGCTGCATTCTGTTCTGCCCTTGTTTTACAGAAGACCCTAAGCCAAAAGTAATTGGAGGATGACTAGGAAGAGATTTATTATTATGACTTTATTATTATGTACCTCAGGGGCACAATCTGCTGTCTCTGGCTTTGTTCACTAAACTGGTTTACGGTTTTGGTAGCCTATGAACAGGAGGTCAGGTTTGATAGAACGTATCCAACAAAATGGTTTGAAAAATTATCTTAGTCCCCATAGCTGACACCAAATATCACTCAGTGATGGAAAATAACAGGATAATTAGGAAAATGACTAAAAAAAATGAAAGCAGAGATAGTATTTTTAAGGTAGGTTGTGAGACTAATTTTTTTTTTTCCAAATATTTTTAATCAAAGTGCTCTTTGCCTCTGTAAAGAAAGAAGAGCTAAGAACAACTCATTTTGGAAAGCAGATTGGTAGCAAAAGATTTAAGTTGAAGTGGCATTTGCAGAGATGCATTTTGTTTACCTTTGTCTTGCTTTCTGTTGCAGGTGTGTCGAAGTAGTAAAAGCTTCTCAATATGTAGAGCTAGCCAATGACCTGGAAATAAATAAAGCCACTACTTACTTGAGGCAGCAGGATTTTAACCAGGTATAGTAACTTTTCACACTATTACATTTTAATAGTGTATTGGCACAGATTTCTTTCTTAGCCACAGCATATTTTTTCAGCAAGGGAAAGAATGATTTATTCAAACATAATTATATTGATGCTGCTCAGTAAAATAACTTTATTTATAAACACTGGCAAGAGATGAGTTCCATCTAAATGGAAGTTCTGCTACAGAAGGTACAGTGGATGTAGTTAATTTCAAAATGAAGATACCTAAATTTAGGTATCTTTACCGGGTGTCCAAGCTGTCATTAACAGTTAGTGGAACTTTAGTCAGTACAGTCAATAGAGCCTAGAAGGCATGTTGCTAATCAACATGGAGCTGCTTTTGTTAGTATGAGCTGAATGTTTCCCTCAGTTACGTTGACGATAGTTAAAAAATATATGCAGATGCACTTTGTATGCATCTATTGCTTATGTTATGATGTTCCCATTGTTCCCTGTGTGCTACAGCATTCCCTAAAATAAGATTATCGTAAACTTTAGTCACCCCTCCTATCTTTCAATTGAAATACATACTGGAATTAAATTAAGCATCTCCTCAGCTTGGGCAGTGCTGCATCTCTTATAAAAGAGTGTCCCTTGGAGGCTGAGGGATAAGGTGGATCACGGGAACTGAAACTGTTGCAGCGGTTCTAAGCTACAGTGTATATTAGCAAATGAGGAAGGTTGTAGAAAATATCCAGTGTTGGTACTTCCAGGTAAAAGTATAGCTCACTGCTCAAAGTTCATTAACTGGCAGAAGTTCAGAAGATAGATGTACCAAAATCATATGCATATTACTGTGTTTTTTTTCCTTTTCATTGTATTGTTATTAAATATACATGTGAAGTAACTTTGGACTGTGTTGAAATTATTTATGTATTTTTATGTAGTTAAGATCCTTTTCTGCAGCTGGCTATCTGATCACTAGTTAGGCAAATTTCTGCTAGTGAATTTTATGCTGAGCTGCTTACATGTTAAAAATCATCACCAGCCTTTTGCTAATAATTACAGCAGGCTGTTAACTATAACTTTCCTTTTCTATGCATATGAATTGCCAGTATAGGTCTATAAATTAATACCACAGCTTACCACATTTAAGTGTTTGGTATTATCTAAGTGAATGTGCAGCTTTCTTACAGCGTTTAATTTTAAGACAAATGCTTTTTTTTTTCCTCTTAATCAAATTCTTATAAGTTGTGGGACAATTTATAATACCAGGGTTTTATTAAAATTGACATGAGATCTTTTCTTTGCCTGTGAAAAAAGTCTTGGTTTGAGATGTGAGAAGTTGGAAAACAGCTTCACCTGAACAAAAAGAAGCTCAGAAAGGATATCTGAAAGGATTTGCTCAGTTTCCTTCTAACATGCACGGTTTGGTACATTCAATGGTAGGAATGCTGAATAAGTAAGAAGGAATATAGCAACCCCCAGGTTTGAACAAGTGGCAAGAAGTATGAGAGATCATACACAGCAAAATTAGAGCTGATGCCGGATAATTCTGTCATCTTCTAAAGTCTGTCACCTTCCCATAGCTTGGAGGGATGCACACAGGGCCACATTCTTAACTTTAGCCTACTTTTACTCCTCATATTTAAGTTCTTAGGGTCTCCTGAGCAGCTCTTGCTCCTCCAGTCTCTCCTGTCCTCTTCTTCCCTGTAGTTATAGGAAGAGAGTCATCCTTTATTATACTGCATGTCTGACTGATAGCTTTTCTGAGGTCAGAAAGCAGTTTGAGAGTTTTGGAAAAATTTGGGCAAATCTAGTAGCTTTACTGGTGATAGCTTTTGAAGAGTGTGTTCCAAGTAGTAAATTCCTGAGATCATATGACTGTTTACCTATTGTGATGGTATTTTTTTTGCAGTTTCCAGTTAGTATCTACTATATGTTTAAAAAAAACCAAACCAAACCAATTCTTGGAAGTAAAATAAGATAGATTGTTGGTGATATTTCTGTGGAGTACTCCAATGGAGGGAGAGGGAAGTGTGTTAAAAGTTAGGAGTAAGTGGAGAAGATAGTCACTGGATTTTGATTATGTGGTAGAAGACCTTTAACCTGCACTAGAACTACTTAGTAATAGAGTGGGACTGCAGAATGGTGATTGCAGAGAGTTGGGGGGTTTTTGTTCTAATAAAACTGCAGCTGGCACTTACATGAACAACAGACAGAATGAATATACTTACTGACTCAGCACCTGCTCAACACACCTTTGGCTGAATAACAAGAATGGAAACTTTTTGAAATACTCAGTTTCGAGGCTGAAAGTTTTACTACGATTCAATAATAATAATAAATAAAAAAAAAAACTAAAATCGATTTCTGCTAGAACTATAATAGGCTTAACTATGTGCTCATCATGATGTGTATGTTATTTTAAAACAGTCCTCAAAACAAAACAAAAAAATCAAGTAGAAATTACCATAATACATACAGATTGTATTTTATTGGTAAGGGGGTTTGTGTATTAGATATTTTGAATATTTTCTTAATTTCAAAGAAAAGCCTCGAAAATTAATTTAAAACCAAAATTCTGCAATTCCTTAACATCTCTGGCAGACCCTGCTTGGGTCAGGCAAGCTGCTTTGAAGTTGTAACTTCTGTAAGCAAATAATTTAGGTACATTGGAAGCATACCACAAAGTATAATTTGGACAGTCTGTGTTTTGATATTGAATCTAAGTATTCATTACTGTTTGGATTAAAAAGTTAGAAGTTATTTCGAAATACATAAGTTTAGTTGGTGATACACTGCGAGCATTTCTACTTTACAAGGACAAAGGAGTATTGCTATGGATTTTCATCCTAGGGCTCATAATTTTGTGCTGAAATGGTTCAAGAGACCTGCAACATAATTTACCAGTAAGTGAATAAACTTTGGTCGTAGGAACTTTTCGTTATACTTGAAAATTACACTCCCACTCTAATCCTATGGTCAAAGGTGCCATTTAGTAGTAAAAGCAAAGGTAAGCAAATCAGCTACAATAGGAAATGGCTTTTCAGAAAGTGACTTTGAACTGTAGAGCTCTAAGTTCACTAAAATGAATTCCATGAAGAAGCAAGTCTTTGTTTAACAGCAGAGTACCTCAGATATAGTAGTATTATACTTGTAAATGTTTGGGACTGCTCTCTTTTTGGAGAAAGTCATGAATATGTATATAGAAGTCTCAAATTATCATAGTCGAAACCTTACATTTCAGAGACCATAAAATCTAGAGCCTAACTGTTGAAATGTTTGATTGAAATCGGTGTATTTCTTTAGAGAGTTTTCTGTTATTGGGGGAATATTATGATCTTTAGTAATTCATAGTTCTTGGGTGGAATGTAATTTACTAAACCAATGAGCCACATCTGGCTGTATACACTTTGTCACTTTATGCATCATTAGTACAGTCATGGGTTTTGTGTAAAGTAACTGTAAAAACTTGTTTCCTTCATGTCTATTTTGACATTCCACATATAGTATCATGCATTCACTTTGATATGTAAACAACAGCTTATGGATTTGATATAAAGGAAGAAGGAAACTTTTGAAATCCTAATGTTGGTGGCTAAATTGAGGTTGGCATAGCTGTATTGTAATAGGTGATGGAGCTGGGCTCACTGTGATGTTCTAACAGCTTGTGTAGCTAATATAAATATTTAGTGTAAAGAAGCCAGATTTTCTTAATTATTTAGTCTGAAGTTACAAATGTTATCACACAGTGGGGGAAGGCGGGGGAAGCTTGCCTTTTATTTCAAAATTTCTATGATAGTTTATTAAATACAAATCTGTTTACTTTTTGTCCCTAAACTTACTTATTTTGAAGTTTAAGAAATGTAGTTTTCATGTAAAAGTTTGGTTTAGATTTTGGGGTTGGTTTGTTTGTTGTTTGGTTTGGGTTTTTTTAATCTTCTGGCCTCAGTCTTCATTCATGTTTGAGTACTTCCTAAACTTAGGCAGGTGTCTTATTACATAAAACAACTGCAAGTTGAAATCCAATCCCAAATTGTCTTGCACTTTTTTTTTTTAATAGCATGTACTTTTTTAGGCTTTTTAATGAGTTTTACTGTCAATCCTTTTGTGTTCTCCTAAAAAACTAGAAAAATAGGAATAAGAATTTAAATTGGTTGACTAGAATAAAAGCAAATAATATAAGCTTGTGGTTTGTATATATAAAATTGTCACATTTGTGTACTACAATGTAGTCATATCCAATCTAAATTTTGAAGAAGTAATAACCAATACTGTTGAAATTTTGTGACCAAGGTTAATATTATGTATAATACAGATATACTTCTGTGTGTACGTGCTTACAAGCGTGTGTTATAAGCTCTAGTAATTATCATGTACGTGAGTTGATAACCTCAGCTGTTTGTTACTGTGAAGTTTTGTCAATGCTTTCTGAAAGAATTTTGGTGTAAGTTTGCTTCAGTGGGAATTAAGTTGTTTCCAAATTACTTCTAGGCACTGGAGACTTTAAAAATATTTGAAAAAAGAGATAGCAGAGTAAAGAGTGCAGCTGCAACAAACCTTTCCTTCCTGTATTATTTGGTAAGTGTTTGGTTCAACAAAAGCGGTTAAGAACTGCTGTTTATGTAACAACTTCTGTATCTTTGTAGCAGTTTTTTGTGTCTGTCTAAATAATCTCTGTAAACAACAAGAAACTGCATGTTAGGGGCGTTATTCTGGAACACCAGTTCTTGGCTGTACTTGAAGTTGGAGCGTGTCCTTTGCATCCTGTTGCTGGGAGGAAGAGTGAGATTGAGCTCCAGGCCACACAAGTATGGCCCGTGGTGTGATTTGTGCAGGAACTCAGCAGCTGCATTTAAAACTTAGGTCCTGAGGATCCTGGCTGAACTTCAGGAACATGTGAATTATGTAGTTTAGGTAGGTGTGTTTGTGTATGAAGTTTACTGTAGAGTATAGAGATTTATTTTTGTTTTTTTAAAGAAATACTACTTTGTTGCAACAATAAAAACTTCTAGAAGGAATGGGTCAGAGTGGCAAAATGACTCTCAAGTGTTACGTTTCCCGAAACGTGAAAGAGATGATCTGCCTTATGCAAATACATAAGGAATATTTGAGGATTGAAGAATGTGTTCTTTTTTCTTCATCCTCAATCTCTTGAAATTCCCCTATATTAACTGTAAGAAGCCACAGCTGCAAGAAAATGGATGAACAAGTGATTAATACAATGTTTGTTTTGTTCATGTAGGAGAATGAATTGGCACAAGCAACTAACTATGCAGATTTGGCTGTAAATTCTGATAGGTACAATCCAGCAGCTCTAACTAACAAAGGAAATACTGTTTTTGCAAGTGGAGACTATGAAAAAGCAGCTGAGTTTTATAAGGAAGCTCTCAGGAATGATTCCTCGTGCACTGAAGCACTTTATAATCTTGGTAAGCCAGAGGTGCTTTTGTGATTTAGCTTTTGTCTAAAGGTAACATTTGTGGTTTTGAGAATCTGACTTTCAAAGTTTTCTTGTATAGAAAAATATTCTAACTAATACCACTTGATTCAGTAATTTATGTTATAGCAAGGCATTAATTTGCATTTCCTCTGTGTTCTGCAAAAGAATACCGGTGTTAACAATGTCAATTAGTAATTGCAGATGAAGTCATTTGAAAGATAAAAATTTCTACAATCTACTAAAAATATACTTGTTTTAGTATTATTAAACCATCAGAGTAATTCCCCTTTAAAAGTTGTCCCTGTCCCTCATTCATCTTGTTCAAAAAGTGCGATTAGGATTGTGGTCTTTGATTAGGTTCATGTTACTTGTATTTATCAGTTTGCTAAGTCTTACTGGTAAGAATTATAAGCATGGCTCTGAGTCCATCAATATCAAGGCAGTTATACTGCCTCTGAGTACTGCGTTCCTATGTAATTTTTCTTGTTTATTCTGTCACTTAATATGCCAAGTCATCTTTTTGTCGTTGCACTAATACTGTAACCTTTACTTTTAGGCCTAACGTACAAGAAGTTAAACAGAATAGAAGAAGCTTTGGATTGTTTTCTGAAACTCCATGCAATCCTTCGAAATAGTGCCCAAGTCCTTCACCAGCTAGCAAACTTGTATCTTCTTCTGAATTACGATAAGGGATCGCTGGTTTTAGTAAACTTATTTAATCTGAAATATGTGTTTCAATCATGATGCAACAACTTTGAAAGGACGAGGGATAATGGTTTTAAATTAGAAAGGAGTGGATTTAGATTAGAAATAAGGATGAAGTTCTTTACCACAGGAGTGGTGGAGCACTGGAACAGATTGCCCAGGGAGGTGGTTGAGCCCCATCCCTGGAGACATTCAGGGTGGGGCTTGACAGAGCTCTGAGCAACCTGCTCTAGTTGAGGATGTCCCTGCTCTCAGCAGGGGGGTTGGACTAAATGACCTCTAGAGGTCCCTTCCAACCCAGACATTTCTATGTTATGTTTCTAACTTAAAAATCTACTGTAGTGTTCATTATAATTAGAATGATCATACATAGATTCATTGTCTGATGCTCATGAAAAAGAGAATGGAATTTAAAACCTTCTTAGACATTTCCAGTGAAGCAAGTGAAGAAATACATTAAGACTATTCACATTGCAGGGAATACACTTAATGCTCAGTATTAAATTGTGTCCTGGAATATTTAAAATGCCGCTGATTTTATTATGAAAATAATGTGGCAGATGTAAGCACAATTGAGTAAAACATTAAGAAAAAAATAATATAGTTAATGAAAGTGAAGTTCTGTTCTGAAAGCTGTTCTGAGATTAGTTAGTGTATGTCTAAGAAAATAATTGTCTACCAGCACTGCAAAAGCTCAACAGGTTGAAAAGCTGAGGAGGAGAGGGGTTGACTTTGCATGTAACCAGTGATATTCCACGCTCTGAATTTGTTTAATGATGCTTCTAAGGATGTGTAAACCATTGTAAAATCATCCCCAAGGCAGGACAGATTCCAGTTGCTGTACTACACCTTTAAGAATAGTGACAGTTATAAAAAAGTTTTAGTAAAATAATCTTCAAAACCACAAAAGAGCTGTGATCTCTATTCCTTGCATAGTCCCTTTACAACAGCATAAATAGCCCTATAACTCCCAGTTCCTGTCTTGGGGGAGATTTCCTCTGCTCTGCTGCTCTCTAAAACTGCTTTCCACAAATACTGCCAAGGTTTTTCCATGAAGGGCCAGGTGCGGCAGAAATGGAAAAAAACCCATGTTGAGCAGTAGCTCCAGCTCACATTGCTGCAGAGGGCTGAGCCCTTGTGCCACTCGGGGGTGACTGAGGAGAGCAGAGCAGAGCACGCTGCAGGTGTCTGCTTGTGCTACAGCTAAAGCTGTCTCTCTTCTCTGGACCAGAATTGTATGCTGTCTTGTGCTGCTGTGTTTCTCAGACATACAGCAGAAAATCTCACAGCAGGCAGGTCTGTTCTTGAGGATAGCAGTTTTCCCTAATTGCTTACTTCAGGAAAAAATTGTATATTACAAAAAACTAACCAATTTGTAAAAGCTACAAATAAATCACCTCCTTCTCACACTTCATGCTTATAAATGAGGGGGTCAAAGTAAAAAGAGTGACAGAGAGAAAGGAGAACCAAACTCAAAATTTTGTTGAGCCCATAGTATTTTTAAGGTGGAAGAGCAGCCAGACTCTCTGTATATTTTTCTTTTTTCCATGTAACAAAAATACTTTCTTATACAATTAAATAACAAAAACTGTGGAGAAAGGGGGGGAGGGAGGGGGGAATTGCCAGTGCATATCTATGCTACAGTGACTGCCATATATGCCCATCATATGAATTACATTTTGTGAAGTAGTGGGAATTCTGATTAAATCAAAATGCCATCAGCATCAGTCCTTGACTGAAGAAAACTCAGATATGAGATCATGGAAGATCCAAATCAAGCCATAGAATGGCTCCTGCAGTTGATCAGTGTAGTACCAACTGATCCACATGTACTTTCAAAGCTGGGGAAATTATATGATAATGAAGGTGATAAATCCCAAGCTTTCCATTATTACTATGAGGTACTTGCTCTTTATTGTTTTTCCAATGCACGTTGTCATAATTAATGATAATTTTGCCATAGGTTCCTATATGACATTAAAAATTGTTTCATTTAAACTTCTTTAAATGTCATCTAAAAAAAGAAAAAAATATTTTGGGGAGAGAGAGAGTTGACAAAATCTAATTTTTGTAGTCAGATCCTAAGGAGACTCATAGCCTGTATTTCCATGTGGTATTTAATCTCAGACTTTTGTTTTTCATATGGTTGTTGTTTACATTGACCCCTACCAATTTTAATTTAAAATATACTCTGAGATGAAATAAAAGAAGAATATAATAAATGTAATTTTAAAGGTTTTTAACGTGACTGCATTGATTGGAAATTACATCGATGTAATTGATACAGAGATGTATAATGTGTTTGTGGTTATGTACATTAAGTTTATACAAATATTTTAGTGGTATAGCTGCACATAATATATACACAGTTGTGTAAATTTAGGCATCCTTTCTCATTTCAAACCAGCTATAATATCTGTATACTATCTGTAGTACTGTCTTAGAAACAAGACTAAGGCAGGAAGTTGCTCCTGCAATTTGAGAGTTCTTTTTATCTGTGTTATGTGAGGATGACTAAAGGCTGTGTTGCAGTCTGAATGCTAGTGGACTAACGCTTAAAGATAGTTTTGCCACCTGCTTCAGTGGGAATTTCTAAAAAGCCAAAAAATGTATTTATGTGCATATGTATTTCCTGGAAAAGAATGCTTTTAGGCGAGTTTTCCAGTGGACTGATTTGGATGTGGAATTGTACATGTATTAGCGTTGTTTAACATTTTAGGTAACTTTTTGCTGCAGCAAACTATTTAAAATAGTGTTTCAAACAAGGCTAGATGGAAAATGTGACAGTCATCTCAGGCAATGTCTAAAAAAGCATTCTGTAATTAGAAATGTTGACATGCCTTTTTTTTTTTTAAGTCAAGATGGCTTAGGGTAGCACACTACTTCCATTCATGTATTATATGTTTTTGGCATCTGGAGAATTAAACATGTAAGATATTCCAGAAGTAACATAAAGATGTTGTTTATCACTAAAATTGTCTCACCTTTCCTATTTTGTCAGTCATACCGGTATTTCCCTTCAAACATTGAAGTCATTGAATGGCTTGGAGCCTATTACTTTGACACCCAGTTTTGTGAAAAAGCCATTGAGTACTTTGAAAGAGCAGCACTTATCCTGTAAGTAATGATTATTTTAGGCCTACTTTTTTTTTTTTTTTTCTATTATAGTTCCATAACTCTACCTAGAGATAAGTTTGTTGGATAACTTCAATACTATAAGCAAATTCCAGAGAAAATTTGGGTTGTTATTTAATTTTCTCAACAGTCTGTGTTTGTGCTCTTACTGTGCAATTTCAGTGTTAAGTAAGATCCTCCTTTGGGCCTAAGATAGTTTCTAATACCTAATACTATTTTCTCTAATCTCTAACATTAAACACAGCTACAAAGTGGGGAACAGCTCTCCTAAGCCACCAGGACCACCTTCTCTATGGCTTTATGTGAAATATTTCCTTTATATTATCTTATCATGTGGTGAGGATTTGATTGTTTAGATAAATGCATCTTTTAGCCATTCTTGCTGCATTTCCACTTCTTACATAACTTCTACTTCCATGACAAGGATATTACAAATAATTTATAGAAGTAAGAAAAACATGCAGTGCAGAATTACCAATGGTCAGTGAAAATAAGTTGATAGATCAAGGTGATCCTGATAGAGATATTTGAAATATATTGAGTTCAGTTCAGAAACTTAATTGCTGAAATTACCCTTTAGCAGAATATGATGCTCTTAGGAGAGTATGTAGGCCATATATTTTATTCAGAATCAGAAAGGGAGCTTGTCAGACAGTTAGTTAATAAACAAAAATCTGGTCAAATTTATATCTGTAATCTAGAGTTCAAGCAGAATTCTAAAAAGACACGCGTATGTTATTTTTATTTGTCTGTAAGTTTATAAAGAATTTTATGTGAATAGACCAATTAAAATTCATGCAACTAAAATTCACTCCCAAGAAGTGTGTTTCGATTCTGTGTTTTTGAAAAACCTACTAAAAAAAAAAAATCAGGCTAAGCAAAACTCAGGTATTGTTTGTCTTCTGATGATGTAAAATTTGCCATTCTGTTTGTTCTGTGAATCTGAGTTACGTGCAGGAACACAGCAGGATGTGAACAAAAATACATATAATATTATGCAAGGAAAGATTATACGGTGAATAGGTTGTTAGAAGTTAGTAAAAAATAGAAATTCTTATTTTGAAAGGGCTTGAGTTACTTCTTCCATTAATTACGGAAGAAAAAAATCTGAGGTTTTAATAAGGATTAGAAATTGAAAAATAATTAGGAAAGCATCGACTTAACCCAAATTGTGGTATAATTATAAAGGATTAGAGGTGTAGGTTAGATGAAAATACACAGGAGACAGTTCACAGAAATCACAGCTCACAGGTTTGCCAGTATTATTTTCACCATAAATACTGTCCACCTTAAAAAAAAAAATTGTATTTTAATCAGGCTAAGAGATTGCATCTGCTGGCATTCTTGGCCATCTTAGAAACTTTGGAAAGAAACAGCTGAAACTAAAAAGAATTATTTCATAATCTTGTCTTGGCAAAGATTTAAATATTTTGTGCTTCATGTTGCACTCCGTCTGTGCATGAAACATGAAGTACTTACAAATAATTAGCATATGAGATTCTTCATTATTATTTGTAATTGGAATCTGTCTGTAATATAGAGAAATTACTTCTCTGTAGGATAATATTGTTAATAGTCAGTAACAGAACATAGCTGTTTCCGTGTTTATTTGGTATTAAAAAGAGTCTAGATATGTTAAGAAAGAAGAATGTTGGGTTATAACATTATATACATTGCTACTAATTGTAAATAAAGGCACATTTTAAAATTATAATGTTATTTTAACTATTACTAGCATTTCTTAGTTGAACACTGTTTAGTGTGGTCAGTGTTTCAATCACAGTAATTACATTTTAAATTGCATTCTAAGATAACATGTTAGACAATGAATTGAGAAACAGTTTTTCAATATTTTACATTTTACCAGTATGCACAAATTTATCATTAATAAAAGGAGTTGGGCAGCTAATGCTGGGTGCTGACAATGTATTCTCTCAAGAATTTTCATACGGATTTGTGTAATTATTCTGCTTTATTATTCTGCTGTCTGCTTGTCTGCCTTTATTGTTTGCAGGAGACATACTGGGCTGAAACTAAAAAAGGTGAAGCAGCTGTCTTTCATAAGCTCATTTCTCAACTACCAGGCAAACCGATTATTTAGAGTTAAAAGTGGCCTGTGCTGTGACTAGAGGGAAAAACTGAAGAGAAGAAATACAAAACTATTCTGAAAATGTTAGCATACAGTGCCGTCAGGATACGCTACTGTGGAAGTGGAAGCCAAGTGTGTAATGTGCTTTGGCTTCTACAGCA
The DNA here is from genome assembly GCA_033439905.1 of Ceryle rudis. Lineage (NCBI taxonomy): Eukaryota > Metazoa > Chordata > Aves > Coraciiformes > Cerylidae > Ceryle > Ceryle rudis. The sequence goes on from JAAGNO010019396.1 coordinate 26,732, forward strand.
TCCTTACACTGTTGATGTGAAAAATTCCTAATTTTCACATTACCTTGATAAGAATGAGGAAAGTGTCCAACAGTTTTGTTGTACATGCTCAGACATCTCAAATATTTTCTCTGACCATATCTACCACCATTTTGTACTAACGAGAGAAGGATGAGTAGCAGCTAGGGTATCGAGGTGAGACACAGAGGAGAAGCCAGAGTCCCAAACTAAGTAGGGAGAGTGCTTCCTGGCAGGGATCCTTTGGGTGTGTGTGGGACCCTACTGGTGGAACTTCCTCAGAACACTGTTTAGCATTCTGTTCTCTGCCACTGTGTGGTTCTGTACCTTGGACAAAGACCAGTGTTCACATGTCAGGTCTATTGATTGTGTGTGGTGCACAGAATCATGAGCAGGAGAAAGACTCTGAACATAGGACTACAAATGAGTGACCTGGAGGCCTGAACACTGGAGCATGACACAGGTAAACTGTGTGAACTGGGCAGGCTAAATGCTTCCTAGGAAGGCAATTCGCTAGGTGAAAAATTTTCAGAGTAGTTTAATAAAATTTACCAATTAAATTCACAAATGTTATGCAGATTATTCATTGTTTGTCAGTGTGCCTAGTTTTATTTTATTTATATGCAGACCAACACAAGTGAAGTGGCAGCTGATGGTTGCCAGTTGCTACAGGAAAAGTGGTAAGTTCTGTAATGTTTTTTGTAATTGGTTGGAGGACTGTAACATTTTTTCTAAATAGTTGGTGTTGCTCAGCCTGGAGAAGAGAAGCCTGTAGAACTTTGCAGAACAAAATTCTGTAATAAAAAAGTACATTTTCTCACTCTACTTAGTTATTTAATACAACAGGGAGAAAAGGAACAAGACCTAGGGAAGTCTGTGAATTAAGAACAGTCAGCACCACCCAAAACTAGACAAATTAGCTGTTTTCCGAGGAAAGAAACACAGTGGGTTTTGTCTGCTGCTTAGATCTTTTGTGATTCGTTGGCAACATTCCCAGTTTATCCTGTTAACACGTAGCAGGTCAGTTTAATCTCTACCTCACACTAGAAAAATAAAAATAGTTATAGCTCAAACTTTTTTCATCAGATATTTTATGGATATGAGGTTTTAGATACAGAAGGTCTGTCAGTTCCTTCCATAATTATTAAGCTGAGCCAAGATTGAAGGGAAAAGTCTTGAAGAATTATTACTTCACTACTAGATCTGGGCAAAGGAGAGACACACAAGTAGTATTCTGATGGAAGGAAGGAGAGGCAGAGCTCAGCTGTTTACACATTTCTGTTTGACCAGTCCATACATTTGCAGCCTCAGATAAGCCCTGGTATGCTAGATACAGCTTGCCTAGATGATGTGCTATAGAACAATGGGGTCCTAGAGGCAGGTCACAAAAAGGGTAAAAATCAGAAAAGTCCTCTTCGTTAATTCTGTTATTTACAGAGTAATTTGGACTGTTTTCAGATACTCTTTAAGTTTTACTATCAATAATTCCAGAATGCTAAATTTGGGTTTATCAGATTTGGTCTTATAATATCAAAGCATGTACTTAAACTAGAAAGATGAAGGGATATTTAACTGTGTCAATTTCTTGTCAGATGTTCTTTTTTATGTTTGGGTATGTGGACAGGAGATGTTTGGTTTGTTTGCAGGAAACTACCAGAAAGCTCTAGAGAAATACAAAGTCATTCACAGAATATTCCCAGAGAATATTGAATGTAAGTTGAACCATTCAGTGAAATAACTATTCAATGTAACAAAGTTTCCTTTGATATGTGTTAGTAATCATATGATGTAAGTATTCATATGAAAATATTTTTGTGAACCTAACGTTTTTTATTCATGCTAATGCTGTATGTTTTCTGTGACAACACTAAAATATTTAAGAAATATTAGGGTAATGCTGAAGAAGAGAGATGAAAATCAACTTTTAACTGTAGCATATTTCTTAGGTTCTTTCTTATGCATACTTGTAAATTTTTTGTGTTACTTATTTAATCTTTCTTATGATAAGAGATCTAATCTTACTTTTAGTCCCTGATAGTTGAAAGTCCTACTGTAAATTTCTAGATGCGAGTAAACTTGCAGTTTTACCAAAGCCAGGCCTTACAAAAGAATGTAGGTGGTGAGATTTTTGTTGTTGGGTTTTTGAGTATAGTTGGTCTGGAAAATCTGTAGAGAATTTTAATTTAGACAATTTAACAGATTTAAAAGATTTCTGCTGCTGAAACAAAATTTTTTCACTTGTCCTTCCATGGCCATGAGCTCCCAGACATTTTCCTTATTCTTGTTCCGATGCTTATATGATCCCACAAGTAAACAAGTTCAGCTCCATAAGCCAGAGAAACTCAGCACAAGAAGAAAATAACATGCTTTTAAAAGCACCCAGGAAAGCAATGGATCATGTCTTGCCTGTTTCTGCTTCAGAGGCAGCTCTTTCAAAGGGGTGTTGACAAACACACAGAAATAGCAACAGTGGTGTAGTGTCTCAGAAGACTGGTTTTAGGTGTTCTTTTAATTGCATCATACAGTTACAGTTGATCATGTCTGCTTTCTTGTTCTGTTGGTTTTTTTTATTTTATTTTTTTAAATTCTATAAATCCTAATCTTTAAAAAGATCTACAGAGCAACAGAAAAAACAAACCATTCTAATTCACTTGGCATGTGAAGTTCCTTTCAACAAAATGCTATTGATAGTGGCTCCACAATAATAACTTAGTATCGTTATTAGGATTTCCAGTTTCCAAATATATTGCAAATGTCAGGAGTTATGAGCCAGATGAGTTAGTATGTCTTGTGCCTTCCACGTATATCAATGGTATTTGAACAGTGTGTGGATATTGACACTGCATCACAGAAAATGTTGATTTATTTGCAAAATGTCACAACTTGCATAGAGGTACTGGACTAGAGTCACCTAGTATTGAGTTATTTGCATTGTTTGCCATTCTGTATGTTCAGTTCTTTAAATGTACACTTGTAGTTTGACCTGTTTATAAGCCTTTTTTAGTGATCTTTTGTTTTCAATTAGGCCTCCGATTTTTAGTTCGTCTCTGCACAGATATGGGGATGAAAGAAGTTCAGGAATATACGACAAAGCTCAAGAAAGTGGAAAAATTAAAAGAAATCAGAGAACAGGTAAGCTTGTTACTTTCTGTGATTATACAGTATCACTATGTACATAGATGGAAGCTAAAATGGTGTTTATGATATCCCAAGATAAAATGTGTATTAACTTCCTGGCTTAGAGTGGTGTGTGTTTTGTGGTTCTGGGGGTTTTAGTTTTAAATTACTGATTAGCCTTGCATTAGTCTGAATGGTTCTTGAGCGCTGGATGTTCTGTGATTTTTAAATATTAGTGGAAGATGGGTTATGTGGATGTGATGGGAATGCTGGAGCCACCTGCATAATTCAATGTTTCTGGAATGTCGTCTTTCCTACTTACTTGCCAGACTGTCTAGAACTGTGTTTATGAGCCAAATAATAATGCAACTATAGGGAGGGAAGGGAAGCCGAAGAATTTGTCCATTTAGCAGAACTCCTTTTTACTATATACAAAGCTGAAACATTAACAGATTACACAGGTAGAAGTAAATTATTTGCTAGTGCCAATTTTTAAACTGAAAAAAAAATTCCATGGAAAAGCTACAGACTGGGAAAGGCATGAGATCATAACTTGTGTTCTGTTCAGAGGAGTGAGCGTGTATGTGCACATATGCATGCATAATTTTCTTGCTATTCCTGTGATAAAATTAAGATCTTAAAATTAAAATCAGCTTCTTGTTTGGAAAGCATTATTCATACTGTTGAGCTACAAAGTGTTCAATTCACTATCAAGTGAATTGGCTCAAATCTATTGTTGTATTAGGACATGTTAAATCTTACCTAACTTTCTCTGCTCCTAGTAACATTTACTGGCTCCCTTTTGATGTCAGATAATGTGTAAATGCATCCTTAGTTACTTCAATTTTACTTAATTTCCAGAGGGTCTTGAGTATGCACATGTACATTTCCCGAGTGTGCATTTCCCGAGAGTCTGAGCATCCACTAGGACATTTTAAAAATGAAACTCGGGGAGAGAAACACTGATGAAAGGATTTCAAATTTATGCTTACAACCTTACTTTGGGGGGCTAGTTGGAGTATATTGGCTACAGTAAATGTAAAATTTAAAGCACTTGGAAACATGGACAGAAGAAAGCAGACAACAAATGTAGTGAGGCTAATATTCCTCCGTGTCTTCCCCATAATGGTATCAGTGAGCAAAAGAGATGACCAGGTATAATGTTCCTATTCTGCAAAACTCGTCATGAAGAGATCTCTGAAGTATGTTAAACAGACTTTACTTGGTTTCTAGGGAATATCAGTTCAATGTCAGTGAAATACATAGCTTTTTGCAATAACTTCCAGTACCTCAGTGCTTTATTTAGGAAAGCTCAGAGATGAAAGGAGATAAAACTGGATTACTGGGGGGCCGGACCAGGGAAGTGATCACTGGAGATGTTTGAATATAAAATTTATAAAATTGGCACATCTCTTACTGTTTATTTTGTGTTGGAAACAGGAGCTTCCCTGAACACATTTCTGGTGGGGAAAATGCTACCAGCATGATATTTAAAAGATTGTCAAAGTTATTTAAGATTTTAGTGACACAGAAATTGTTTAAAATTTTTCTGGTTTTTTTTTTTTCCATTCTGACTGCATTTTATTAAGGGACTTCATTGAGTAGTACCTGAATGACAGGGATCTTATTACTATTTACAAATATCTGAAGGGTGGGTAGAAGGGGCCAGTCTCTTTACAGTGGTGCCCTGTGATAGGATGAGAGGTAATGGTAGCAAGGTGAAACACAGGTAAGTTCTACCTCAACATGAGGAAAACATCTTCACTGTGGAGTGGCGGAGCCCTGGAACAGGCTGCCCAGATTGGTTGTGGAGTTGTCTTCTCTAGAGACTTTCAAGACCTGTCTGGATCTGTTCCTGTGTGGCCTGCCCTGGGTGATCCTGCTCTGGCAGGGGGGTTGGACTCAATGATCTCCAGAGGTCACTTCCAACCCCTACCATTCTATGATTCTATGAGAGAGCTATCAATGGAATCCAGTACAGATGGGTGGTTACACAAGTTATTGCATAGTTGGTTTAGACTGTTCAGACCTTAACAGTGATCATAATTCACCCATGACATGGAAAGCTCAGTCTGTGTCTTACATTTCAGTATTCCTATTTAAGAGTCTGATGACTCTATCCTGTCACAAAACTAGCCTTGCAAAGCAGAATCAAAGACTGTTTGGGGTAGGAAGGGACCTTTAAAGATCATCTGAGCCACCCTTGTGCTACATGCAGGGACATCTTTCACTAGATCAGGTTCCTCAAAGCCTGACCTTGAACACTGCCTATGATGGGGCATCCACAGCTTCTCTGGGCAGCGTATTCCAGTGTGTCACCTCTTTCAGTTTAAAACCATTGCCCTTTGTCTTGTCACTACAGGCCTTGGTAAAAAGCCCCTCCCCATCTTTTTTAAGTCCCCTTTAAGCACAGAAAGGCTGCAGTAAAGTCTTCCCAGAGCCTTCTCATCTCCAGGCTGGACAAGTCCAACTCTCTCAGACTTTCTTCATAGGAGAGGTGTTCCCAGTGTTGGATCATTTTCATGCCCCCCCCTCCTCGACTCACTCCAACCAGTCCATGTCTTCCTTGTTTTGGGGATGCTAAATCTGGATGCAGTACTCCTGGTGAGGTCTTATGAAAGCAGAGTAGAGGAAAGAATAAGGTATCTTATGATGGCACTTCCAGTTAGTCAAAGCTTTAATGCAGATATGCTTAAATATTTCCCTGCAGTGTGTTACCCAGAAAAGAAAGCAGGCTTTTAAATTCAAATAAGCCCGATTCTATCATAATTTAAACTTAACCAATTTTCTTTTATATAGAAAAAAATGAAATGCACTACATTTAAAAAACAAAACACCCTCGCCCCCTGCCCCACACTCTTAAAACCACAACCACAATACAAATAAATCAGGCTTATGGTCAGCATTGCCAACTCTTATCTCTGCAGGTAGGCCCATGCTTCCAGACTGAGTAAGTTCAGAGAGTTTCGAAATGGCAGCAAAATTCTGCCCCCGCAGTTCTAGTACCTTCTCTTCAGAACTTCTGAAGCCTGATCTGTCAGTTGCTTTCTGCTCTTTCCTGCAGCTCCTTGTCATGGAGGAACATGCTTCTATCTCCCTTTTCTGGCTCTTGTCTGTCACAGTGAAAACTGCCAAGTTCATTGTCCTCTCAAAGACAGGAACTTTTTCTGCCCCCCAAGTAAGCCGCTGACCCTGTTTTTCTTGAAAATCAACACCAAAGAATCACAGCATCACAGAATTGCTGAGGTTGGGAAAGACCTTCAGGATCATCAAGTACAACCTCAACCTAACCCTACTACCCTAACTCGTAACAACCCACCACTAAACCATGTCCCTAAGCACCACATCCAAATGATTTTTAAGCACGTTCAGGGATGGTGACTCAACCACTTCCCCGGAAGCCTGTTCCAGTGCTTAACATCCCTTTCTGTAAAGAAGTTTTTCCTGATATCCAACCTAAACTTGCCCTGGTGCAACTTGAGGCCATTTCCACTTGTCCTGTCATCAGTGAGAAGAGACCAACCTCGCTCTCTCTACAACCTCCTTTCAGGGATTTGTAGAAAGCAATAAGGTCTCCCTTCAACCTCCTCCTCCCCAAACTAAACAGCCCCAGCTCCCTCAGTCACTCCTCATAGGGTATGTTTTCCAGTCCCTTCACCAGCCTAGTAGCCCTCCTTTGGACCTGTGCCAGCACCTCAATGTCCTTTTTGTAGCGAGGGGCCCAGAACTGCACACAGTACTCGAGGTGAGGCCTCACCAGTGCAGTACAGGGGCAGGATTACATCCCTACTCCTGCTGGTCACACAATTTCTGATACAAGCCAGAATGCCATTGGCCTTCTTGGCCACCTGGGCATGCTGCTGGCTCATATTCAACTGACTGTCAATCAATACACCAAGGTCCTTTTCTGACAGGCAGCTTTCCTGCCACTCCTCCCCAGGCCTGTAGTATTGCCTGGGGTTGTTAAGACCTGAGTGCAGGACACAGTACTTGGCCTTGTTCAACTTCAAACTGTTGTCCTTGGCCCATCAATCCAGCCTGTACAGATCTCTCTGCAGGGCGTCCCTACTCTCAAGCAGATCTGCAGGCTCACCATGTTGTAGAAGGAGATCAGGTTAGTCAGGCAGGACTTGTCTTTCATAAACACATGTTGACTGGGCCTGATCACCTGATTGTCCTGTGTGTACCGTGTGATGTCACTCAAGACGATCTACATAACTTTCCCTGGCACCGAGGTCAGACTGACAGACCTGTAGTTCCCCAGATCCTCCTTCTGGCCTTCTTATGTGTAGGTGGGCATCACGTTTGCTAACCTATTCATCTGGGATCTCCCCAGTTAGCCAGGACTCCTAATAAATGATGGAAAGCGGCTTGGTGAGCACTTCTGCCAGCAACCTCAATACGCTTTGGTGGATCCCATCTGGCCCTATAGACTTGTGCGTGTGTGTGTGTGTGTCTGTCTGTCTGTCTAAGTGGAGCAGAAGATCACTGTCTATTTCCTGTTGAGTTATGGGGAACTTCATTCTCATCCCTGTCTTCCAGCTCAGGGGGCTGGGTGTCCCAAGAACAACCAGTCTTACTATTAAAGACTGAGACAAAGAAGGTGTTCAGTACTTCAGCCTTTTCCTCATCCTTTGTCACTATGTTTCCCCCTCTATCCAGAAAAGGATGGAGATTCTCCTTAGCCCTCCTTTCGTTCCTAATGTATTTATAGAAACAATTTTTACTGTCTGTTACAGAACACACTGCAATTTAATATGCTTCTGTCCTGTATTAGAAGTTGCGTATCTTTCTGTGGCAGAATCTCAACATCGGTGCTTTCTTGCAAAGAATAGCCCTATAGTTCCTTTTGCTATAGGTATTACATCTGAGTTCTCATCCCCTGGTTTGGGGAATTTTTTTTGTTTGCTTGGTTGGTTTGTGTGTGTGTGGTTTTTTTAGTCTTACGTCTACCATCTGGCTTTGGAAATTGCTAGGTATTTTTGTCCTAAGAAATTCCTTCTGTCATCCATGAGCATATAGTCGTAAACTATACTTTCAAGTTCTAAAATTACCAAATTTTAGTATTTCACCACCTAAGTTTCCAATAGGAACGCTGGTTTTAGTTAGCAATGCCAGATTTAGTCCAATTCCTGCTCCAAATTTAAGACTAACCTGTGATATCTCAACTGCACCCAGGTAAGAGAAAATAGATAAATGTTAGTGTAATATACCTACATTTCAAAGTCTGCACACTGCACTCTGTCTTCCTGTAGAAATTGATCAAAATTTGCTATTCTGGCATTGTTTTTCCAGAATAAGTATATCCACATGGAGTTTATACCAAAATAAATACTCTGGAGTACTTGCTTCACTCAGTTCTCAAATATGGACAAGTTGTTAAATACTTGCAGCCAAGAATCTGGGAACATCTGTGGGGTTCATTCCCTATAGAAATATTTCTCCCTGCCTCTCACAGCATTGGATTTTTGCTATAACCTTCATATGTTGGTTTGGCTTTTTTTTTTTTTTTTTGGTTTTTTTTTTCCTCTGCATTAATCTTCCTTTTTCATGTTTCAGTTTTAAAAAGACAGGTAATAGTGTAAAAGTTCACACAACCTTCTTGGCACTGACATATGCACACATTACTATTTATTTCCGTTAAGTGAACTTAATGACTGAAAATGAGGGACTGATGGGGTGTGGTGTGAAGCAGCGATGATAGGCGCAAACACTGCGGGGGAACTTACTGCCTTCACCTTCAGGCATCTACATCTGGACTAATCATCCTAAATGTCTTTTGCAGTCATGGGAGAGACATATTTAAAACAAGTACAATGATTTCCACCCTAAAAGTCTGCTTTAAGCAGACATCTGTAAGCATCCCATACTGGGGATGCTTATAAAGTACTCACTTGGAACTTCACAGCAATTAGTCATATGCTTAAGGTGTAGTACTTCTATAATATTTGAGGAGTAAAGTCCTAGGATGTAAATGCCATGAAGGCACTATCATTTAGAGACCACTTCCCTCTGGCAGACAGAAGCTGAGCTTCCACCAGCAGACTTTTTGTCAGTCTTTCAACATTTGGAGAGTCTGAAAATGCTGCTTGAAGGACTGTTATATGCTACTTCACTGGACTGTGAATAGGATATTTAATCCAAAATGTAGAGAACATATTTTAGACTTGAGGATTTCCCAAAACAAATAAAAATTATGAGAAATTCTGGTCCCCGAAAGGATTGCTCCAAGGCTAGTCCCAGTTTCACATTAGGCTTGCTGCTTTCCTGAGTTTTGATTTAAGGGTTCTTCCTTTTTAATGTTATCATGAATCTTGAAAGTTCTTTCACTTTGCCAGTGTCATTCCAACTTTGCCAGACTCGATGATATTTTTCTGGTAGAAAATGGGTGAAGCTATAGTAATTGACGTGAATGTATCATTAGGTAGTGTGCATGTGTGTTTTAACTGGATCCTGAATTCATATTTTGAAATAAGATGCAGAGATTACATTATGAACAGCTCAGTGCTTTAAACACCAAGTTTTTGTACCTACCCATTAAAAAGTCCCTCGCTGAGATGTACTTGTAATTGATGAGATATAAGCATGAGAAAATTGGTGTTTTGCCAGGAGTAGCCAAGTCTGCCATATAATATGGAGGCATTGCTTTGATAAACTGGTAAAGTTTTCAAATAACACTAAAAAAAAACACAGCTGGAAGATGTTTATGGTACCTTCCTCAGTGCAAGAGAGCTGACTTTCTAAACACAGCTTTTAAAGTATTTACCTTCACCTTTATCTTGCATTTAACACTCAACAGCAAATTAAATGTTGCTGTGAAGTACAGTGCTGTGCCAAGTATTCAAAATTTAAGATCTATGGGGTGAATAGTTCTTTTTATAGACTTCCCTACTTCCCCCCTTGAATCTTTACAATAATAAAAGGCTTGTGGGATTTACAAGACGTTAATAGGCAGAGGTTACTTTGAACTTGTGCAAGGAGGGCTATGTTGCCTGTTTTTTCAGCTGTACTTTACAAAGGTACATCTGAACTATTTTTATGCACATCCCTTCTATAAATTTTATCTGAAGAAAAGTAATTTATTGAGATATTCTGTTTGAATTTCATAGAGCTCTTTTTATGTAAACACTGGATTTAACATTGGTCTTAAGGACAATTTTGTGCATTGAAAAAACAAGGTTTATTAGTTAAAATATAGCAACCATAGTTTAATGTTCTTCTGCTACTAGGTTCAGTTTTCAGTAGTTATCGCTAACGTATATTACTAAATGGGGTTTTTGTTCTGTTTTTTTCAAACTTTTTTCACTGTCCTCCAGCGCATTAAATCTGGCAGAGATGGCAGTGCACGTAGCCACAGAGAAGGAAATGCTGCTGGTGGTGAGTACTTAATGCCTCTGCTTAAATATCAGATTTGTCAGCATCCTAAAGAAAATAGTTTTTCTTAAAGTGTTTGTAAACCCTCCTTACTTTCTGAAACGCCCACAAATGTGCATCGAGCAATATGTAAGTACTTCATAAATTTTTGGGTTGTACTTTTGGATTCTGTCATTGCTGTATGAAATGTCAACCAGTATAGTAGCATGGGTTGGTCTGAGGTTTGTTCGTTATATACAGATCTCAGTGTATTCCTAAAGCTAAATTTCTACTTGTTTTCAGTACTGTGGACTTGAACATTTTTATGCCATTAACTTTGGAATATTTGCTATAAAGAATCATTTATTATAACAAAACAGGACATGTAAGCCATGGAAATAGGGACTCCATTGTCTTTATTTAACATGGAGGAAAGGGAATTTTGTGCCCACCATCTAGTCTATTACATTAGAAGTTTGTTACAAGTTCAAGAGGCTTTTTTGTGCAACCAACTCTGTAATAAGATGACACCCGTAATATCTTTGAGCTATTCCTCCTCTTTTCCCAGTATAGCAGTGTTGAAGCACTAGAGGCTTCCCTGGAGGAGCACTTGCTCTCTGACTACTAAGTCTCTCTGCTCCTGTAGATTTACAATGCCGACTTTCATAAGTGTAAAACTCTAGCAGTGTAAGTCTGGAAACTGGCCTGCTCTGTCTTTTCTGTACTAAGTAGTCTGCATATTGCAGAGGTAATGATTTCCCTCCCCCAATATGAAATCCACAAAAACCTAGTAATGTTAACCTAACTGTTCACCACTGCTGCTCTAAGGAAACTAGCAGACTTCAGGCTACTTCAGCCACCTGGAGAAAAAAAAAATTAAAAAAAAAAAAAATCCCTATTTTGGTCCCAAAGCAAATGTTTTTGGTTTGTTTGTTTGTTTGTTTTTGTATTCTGCTTTTGGTTTATCTTAATATTGGTGAATCTCAAGAAATTATATCCCCTATAAATCCTTACCTCTCTTCCCTTCCTTTTATGAGAAATAATATATGGAAATTTTTTTTCTTATTTGGTAATTTTATTTCCTCACCTACATAGCAGATACCTTACTACATTTATCCAATACTGTAGGGGCATAAAAAGTCATGGAAATCACTAGTGTAATCTGAGGATGACCATAGGATGCTGTTACAGTTATGAAGACTGCTGTCCTGCGTTCTCTTATGTGTTAAGAATGAGTGTTGCATGCTTAAGAGAGATCTCATTCCTTTTTCAGCTCAGTAGTTTCACTAGAGAAGCTTTTAAATCATTTCTTGATATGTAGAAAAAACCCACCATTCATCTAGGATTGAATTTTAGCTTTTCTGGGCCTCCGGCCAAGGTAATTCTGGGGGTGAAATTCCTTATTTTGTTAACAGAGAGGGATGGAAACGTTTCTGGACTCTCCTTTGTTACATAAGCCCTATGATCAGGCAGCCAGATAGCTAGAGGTGTAAGCAAAATAGCAGCATGAGACAACATTTGTCCCTGTTTTCTGTCATAAAGTGGAGATCCACTCTGGCTTATAATAGAAATGAAGAGCAGCATTAGAAGTGGGTGAAAGTATTTATACAGTTGTGCAGAACATTAAATCAGGTATACAGGCAAATGGCAGAAAGAGTCTCTTACTGCTGTATTTTGCAATTATCCCTACCCTCATTAGTGAAAAAGGGGTCTAAGGAGAGGGTGAGTCAGTAATTTAGCAAATGAAGATAGAAATAACGATCAAGCTGGAAGGATGCTAAGGCAACATTCAGTTCCCCCCACAGCCAGGGTACTGGGAGAAGAGCAAATGCAGAAATGCAGACATTTAGGATATTACCATAAGGAGGATGAGAGGGTAAGCAGGGTTGGAATTGACCTAGAATTTGTTCTATCAAAAATTCTTAAACTGTTGCTTGAGATATTACGTCAAATTCATGAAAGAATGAAAAAAACAAAACAAAACAAAACACCAGAGTTTGCGAACAAGTCTGTATAGGAGCATGTTTGAGAAGTCTCTGTTACACAAATTCAGTACTAAAGATCCAACCTTTCTGGAAAGGACTCAGCAAGACAAGTGGGGGTGCAAAGAAGGTCCTGTATTGAACTTGAACTTAACTTTCTGCTGGGATTCTTCATTAAAAGTTGTGGTAAGATGTACTACTTATATTTTTTAGAAAGAGTCAAAGGTGTTATGCATTTTTCAAGTAGTAATGTTGACTCTGGGGAGCCTTAACAGTGAAGAAACGGCACACTCTCAGCACCAGATGTTAAGGACTCTGTTGTAGTTTGTCTGCCTTTCTACTGAGGATGACTGAGAGAAACCTAAAGACCAGTTTTGTCCAGTCTTTGGCATTCACCTGGGTGATGAATCTGTATTTTGCATTTTAATAAATTTCTGAACATGGTCTGTCTGAAGATACATATGAAGTATAAACAGGGGTGATTTTATTTCAGACTCTTAGTATGCTTTTGATAAATGAATGGCTTCAAAATAAAAGAAACATTTGTATACGCTTTTAAGATTAGTCTTTTCCCGTGGTGTTGCCAAGACCAAAAGGGATCAATTACCTACATTGTATGAGGGATTTGCCATCACTACTGAACCCAGTGAAGCATGGGATCTTCCTTAGTTTACTACTTACTAGCTGAAGTAAAATACCTACTAGCCAAATGAAGTGTGTATGCATTACAAATATTTTAAGTGTGATGCATGTATTATTTCTTCTTACCAGCTCACTGTCACCATAATTGCTGGCATTCCTAACAGGTGAGGTTTTTTCCCCCCCAAGTATTTCGTCCCTGTATGGTTATATACATTAGGAGTATTAATAATTCAGGCTTCCTTGGTTTAGGAAGTATGATCTAAAATTGTTTTTAAAGAGGAAGCCAAGAGGAAAGAAATAAATCTGGGCTCCCCAGTTCAAGAGAGACAAGGGACTGCTGGAGAGAGTCCAATGGAAGTGTACAAAGATGATGAGGGGATTGGAGCATCCCTCTTATGAGGAAAGGCTGGGAAACCCGTGTCTGTTCAGCCTGAAGAAGAGTTGACTGAGAAGGGGATCTTATCAATTTTTATAAATATCTGAAGGGCAGATGTCAAGAGGATGGGGCCAGTCTCTTTTCAGCGGTGTGCTGTGATAGGATGAGGGGCAATGGTCATAAACTGGAACACAAGAAGTTCCCCCTCAACGCAAGGAAAAAATTCTTCACTGTGAGGGAGCGCTGGAACAGGCTGCCCAGAGAGGTTGTGGAGTCTCCTTCTCTAGAGACTTTCAAGACCCACCTGGATCTGTTCCTGTGCAACCTGCTGTAGGTGAACCTGGTTTAGCAGGGGGGTTGGACTGGATGATAGCAAGAGGCCACTTCCAACCCCTGCCATTCTGTGATTCTGTAAATCAGCAGGGTTTGTACATCACTGGACACTTACTACTTTGCCAATATAAATTAAAACAAAAGGTGCATGGGATGCACGGAAGCTTAATTCCAAGAATTTAATTAGCGTATGTATGAATGGTAGACAGAATGGAAAAAGGGAGATCAAGAAAACTGACACTTCTATCAGTGTCAGCTAAAGTCTGCTCGTCTGGTGAGATGGATAAGCATTACAAGTAAGATGCCTACCCAAAATTGAACACACTTGTTCACTCAGTATGCAAAGTGAAATTTTCTTCTCACAACTATCAGATTTATGATTTTCAATCTTGTGGAATCATGTTGGAAGCAGATGACGTTGGTACACTCCTTTAAAATTCTTATTTTCAATTTAAAAAGATGGAGAAAGAAAAGAGAAGAAAAACACAAGACCCTGAAGAGGAGCTAAAAGTACATCTGAGTGTACACAGTTCTCAGAATTTCCTTTCCAATAAGCTTTTCTTGTTTTCATAATTACTTTTTTGTGTTTTACAGAGATGTGACAGTAACATCCAGAATTTGGAAGTTTGGACACTGGTTTTTCCTACCCTGAGAGATTTTTACTGTTCAATAGCATAAAGCCTTTCATAGATAAGTGAAAGTATGACTTTAAGGAATACATTACCATAGCGGTGTTTACTTGGTGTCTGCATTTGCCCTGCTCTCTGAAAGGGGAGGTTTGTACTGGCTGAGAGGGAGGTTTTGTACTGGATGAGAGGAGCCATGCAGTCTTGGACAGGAGCCCAAAGAAGCAGCGTTGAATTCAGCAGATGAAAGGCTGAACACTTTGCATTCTCCTTGTTACCTAAGCCTGTCCAGATGAATTTGGAAAGGAAACCACATGAGGATAATTTAGGTGTCTTTGCCCTTTTTCATTTCGCCTCTGAAGATGATAGTGGAGAAACAGGTTTGTCCATCCCAAACAAACATCCCATATTCAAACACTCTTTACCAGCCCATAGGGATATCCTCATGTAATATGAAAGACATTATAGATGTTAGGGCAACAAGCATCCCAAATAATCTTGACTGGGATAGAGGCAAGAGATTTTTTGTTGCCCTGCACCCAGGACTTCATGGTCACCTATGTTTTCTAGGCTTTGTGTGCCTGTTGATGCCTCATTAATTACAAATCATGATGGGGTGGTTCCATGGGGGGGGGGACGACACACCCTAGAGGGGGTTTTTTTGATAAACAGACAGGGGAAGTAGCTGAGTGAAGAAAACATGTTAGTCTGCTTTCTGCATCTGAACTGATCTAAGGATTTAGCTGAACTGACACAATGTAAACATTCAACCGAATTTCAAATCAGAATGAACTGCAGTGTTAAAAAATTGCATCTGCTTCCCATGTCTTTTCTCAGTTTTAACATAATATTCTCCCTGCTGTGCTGAAGTTGCCGTTCTCCATGGTCAAACCAAACCAAAGCCCTCTCTTCTCCAAAGATGGTGTCTTCATCCCAAATATGAAAGATAAACAGAGCTTCATTTAAACACATTCTGAATTTAGCAAAGCATCTATAGGCTTTAAAAGCATTAGCTCACTATGCTCTTTGTTACCTAAAGATTTTGCAGAGGAGGTAGATTACCAAATAACCTTACCTTTGATATCTTTTCCTGATGAGTAAAACGATACTAACATTTCTAATTTAGGTTATTTGTGATACTGGAGGAATTTCTAATGCAGTAGTCCCATCATTGTAATTTCAGTTTGTGAGATTCCTTTAAAAAATAAATAGAAATATCATGGATTTTATGGGTTGAAGTGTTATGCAAACAGGTATCTTGCTAAGTAGGAAGTACAGAAATACTTAAAAAGATTTAGAATCTTTTTTTCCCAGATATCACTACTTAAAATAGGATTACTCTGAAATAGGATTACCTTTGCATGTGTTGCTTTATTCATTATTCTGCCATATAAAATTAACCTTTGTTTTTAAACTAACTTTTGTAAGGTTTGGTTTTTTTCCCCTCCAAAGTATTTGTGGAGGAATTAGTTCAAATTGGTTCAGTTGAACAAATCTGAATGAACAGAACATACTATACTTATAATACAATACTTAAATATTCTAAATACAACATTATGAGCATGACTTTTAAACATATGAGAGGAAAGAATGTACTCTAAAAGCTACTAGTATGCAGAGTATATTACTTATGTCTTTATATGCATAGTTCCCAGTTAAGACTATTGAACATAGGCTGTGAGGGGAAGGCAATGTCAGTGTGATAATCCAAGTCTCAAGTATAATCAGTTTACAGAGTAAGCATATCTATAAATCAGATTTTTTTAACTATATTGTCCAGCTTTGTTAATCAGTTACTGTTGCTTTTGCAATGAAATCTGGAGCCATGTTCCTGCAGTCAGTTTATGTGTATGTGTCCTGTATTATCAACCCAGAATGAGTACACTGGGACTGGCCTCCATGTGAGCTACAGTAATAACATGCTTTTTAGATAAAAGCACAATAAGTAAACAAATGAAGAGCATATATCAGTTGCAGGAAAGGTTTCAATAGATCCGGAGAGCAATTTAGTTCAGGAGTGGTCTTCCATTATTCAAAAACTTTAATTAGGAGCATGTGTTTGTACAGTTATTAGAGTAATGCAAATAGAATTTTTCATTAAGAGTTTTTATTATTATACCTTGTCCCAATGTTAGTTTTGTTTTCTTATGCATATTACTTCAGTGAAAGTTAGTTTCATTCTCGTAAGTCAAAAAAAATGGAATGCGTATAAAATATTTTTCCTGGATTTGAGAGGGGGGCTGGGAATGGTGTGTAGAAACTCCCAAAAGTATGCATGCCTGAGATAAAATGCTTTAAAAAAAATTCCTTCCCTGAAGTTCTCTTCACTGCAGGATACCAACATCATGAAGCCTACACTGCAAGCTTGTATTTCTTAACACTGGCCAAATTATGTATGTGTGTATACTGAGTAGAAATATATCGATGTTTTATCTGCAAAGACAATTACAAAAAGTAATTTCAAGATGAGATTGAAACTTGTGGCAGATCATGTCATATGGTCAGTGGAATTTTTAATAGCTGCCATATTGGCAGCCAATCTGTATCCCATGGCAGGGTGTTAAGAAAAGCTTTATCCCAAATAGTTTAGCAACTAGGACACTCTTCCTGAAAGATGGAACTGTGGGTTTGAACTCCCTCAGGTGAAGGCAGGCATTGAAGCCAGACCTCTTGCTTCCTGAGCTGCTGACATCTCCATGTAAGGTGATGGTGTCAACCACCTCTTAGTCTCTTCCAGGTGTACTTTTAAATGAAAGATGCTGCTCTTCCACATTGTTAGGTATGCTCAGAGCATAGTGCAGCCCATGGAAACTTGATACAGTTTTGCATGTGAGTTTAATTGAAACTAGCTGTGGGCTGCTACCAGAAGAGCTGTTAACCTTCCCTTTGCCCTGGCTGTAGATATAATGGTCATATAGACGTAAAGTGAGCTGTGTTACCTTGTTGATCCACTTGAGAAAAAATTTTCATTGGGTTGGTTTGAAATGTCTTAGTAACCTGCTCCAGCACAGCCTGCTACCACTTCACAGCATGTGGAGGGCATGTGATTCAGGGCAGAAAGAGCAGGGTGCTCCCTTCTGTGGCAAGGTGGGGCTAAATTGGCATGGGTGTCCAAGAAAGCTTTTGTTTTCAGTTGTTTGGTTTAGGGCAGTAAGATGTACAGATAACTTGTGGGTATTATGTTTATACCAGACGTTTTGGTTTGTCTACCATCCTTTTTTTCCTTCTTTTGGTTAATTTTTTTTTTCACTTTCCTCTGGTAGTATCACTAAAACCTGTGTGTTTTTCACAGTTGAAAACCTTTAATATGCCATCTTCTTCCTCTTTCCATTACACCCCAATTAATCAAGCCAACCAATTAAACATAGGGAATTTCATTGACTAGTTCAGTCTTTTCCTAGGAGTGTAGTTTCTACTGTGTCATTCCTGTCTTTGCATCTCTTTACTGCTTCTCCTAACTTTATTCATTATTTTGTAAATTACTCGTTTTCCATGGCACAAGACTCTGTGCCTACTCCTATCCTACTCCTTCTCTCCCTGTTTTGTATTCTCCTCTAACCTGTCCTCAACATGTTTACATCCACACCATCCTGGAAGCTCAGCGTTCACCTCCTTGTTGCACAGGCCTGTCCAAAGCCCATTGAAATCAAGAGGTGGCCCTTTTCTCATTTCACAGCCCCTTGGTTGAGCCCCTCCCACTCAAACCCATTGTTTCTTTCAGTTTCTTCAAATCCCTCATTAAGCATTCACTTCGCCCATGAAACCTGTCAGTGAGAATTGATCCAAGGGAGGTTGGTGTACATAAAATATATTTTCCTTGCTTTGAAGTTTCACCTGTAATCTGTGTCTTGTAAATGTTTTAACTGTTTCACATGTGACTAAGTATTAGATCTTTCTTGGAGCAGAAACATTGTTTTTCAATTCAGGGCTGAGTAAATGAAGCCTGCAGTAGGATTTGTAGAGAAATAAAGATTTCTCATCTTTGCGGAAGGGTTGCTGTTCGGTTTGGGTTGGGGTTTTTTCATAGTAATGGTATTTATAAAAAGAACATCATAGTAAATACAACAATAGAAATGTGTCACCAAGTCAAAACTTTGTAATTAATGTTTGCTGAATGAAACAAATTTGTCCTCCTTACAGATGGAGGACTTTTAATAACAGCATTGTTTTGTGTTGTAAATGAGCACGTTTGTATTTGGCTGCATGGCATGTCCTGCCTTGTAAATATACCAAGCCAAACATGAAACATTTTATCCTAAGAGAAAAAGCTTGCATAAAAAATTGTTGTAGCAGATGAGATTGAAAGTTTGCCATGAATGTAAAAAAGAGATTCAGAGGTAAACAGAATATTTAAAGTGTCTGGAATACTGCTGTGGCAAGAGAACGTTAATCTGACGTTGTTTGGGCACGAGGCAGCCCTTGGAGCTGACACATTCCTTGGGGCCCTGCTGCAAACTGAGCTGCCAGCGCAGTGTTTAGAGCAAGATGCAGGGCCAGGATGGTCTGTGTACATGAACTGTGCCTGCCTGCCACGCAGACAGCACATGCCAAATACACTCCACTAATTAAAAGCAAAGTTAGTGTTGTATTTAACCTTGACAGCATTCAACAGGTGGATCATACTAATGTACTAGTGAGCACACAGCCATATGAGATGTCTGTATGCATTGTGACAGTGTTTATATTTATCATGCTTATTTTAACTCCAAAATGTGACTGTAATTTATAAGCAACTGAAATGTCCACATTTGAAGCAGAAATATTTTAATGTGTTTACGCCAAAGTAAATAGGGCTCTGTGTGTGTGTGTGTGTGTGTATATTTCAAATTGAAACACACGTGTATGGACACAGTGCCCATTGTGTTTTAATGACTGCTATTACAAATAAGTACTGTATCCATCATGAAAAGATGGTTTCGTCCAAATCTTGTTTGACAGATAGTAACTGAATTTATGTTGTTCTTGTATCGTGATTCCACAGAACATAACAGCATGTTACTTGTCTTCAACGTGGGTTTTTTTTTTTTTTCCTTCTCCCCCAGATATTGGTGGTACCAAAGGGGAAAGACTGAGTGCCAAACTAAAAGCTTTGCCTGGAACAAGTGAACCCTATGAAAGTAGCATCAGTAAAGAAATAGGCAAGTGGTCATCTTACACCTTATTCTCCTGGCCCTCAAGGAAAGGGGAGATGGAAACAAAAAGTTACTGGGAGAGCATGTAAAATTAGACAATTAGGAACACATTTTCCTCATTAAATAAATGTGAAGAGTGACTTTAGCTTAATTGTTCAGAGATCACTATAAAGTAATTGTAAATATTAAGAATTGTGGCCCATGTAAATATTTCTTTGGATATCTGTCTGCATCCTTTAGTCAGTTCTTGTGGTTCTGCAATTGTATGTTGTTCACTAAGACTGAATTTTAGGGTTTAAAAACCCAAATCCATGTGGAATGTGTTACTTTCTAAAATGCCCTTCCTTAGCCAACTCCTCAGTCTTGCTGTCCTCTGCACTTTTCCATAGTCTTTTTCACACTTAATGATTGTAACAAAATAAAGATAAATTTATTTTTAAAAAATGAGAGGGGGAAAAAAATGGTTCTATCAGTAGCACCCAGGTACTTTGCTCCTGTGCCATGCCTCAGGTCCTGAATGTGATACGTTGTTCTCCTTCAGTGTTCATATGCTCTTCCTGGTCTGCAGTGCAAAGGCACCTTCCAGATGTGCAGTGCTGAAACCCACTCTTGTGTTCGATTGTGTATGTTTGAAACAAAGCTCAAATTACTTGCAGGTAACTGTTTCAAATCTATTTATTTAAATCCTAGATGCCTCCTACATTGATCCACTTGGCCCGCAAGCAGAAAGACCAAAAACTGCAGCAAGAAAAAGAATTGAGGAAGATGATTTTGCTGATGAAGAACTAGGAGAGGATTTGCTTCCAGAATAACATTTATATGTTATCCACTCGTATTTTTTTTTATCCCTTAAAAAATGTTTTAGCAGAAATATTTTAATCTCTGATTATTTTGTAGTGGATTTTGATAAAATATTTGTGAAATGTTTTGGTTATATGGTATCTCATATTAAAAACATAGATTTAAAGTTACAATGTCTTATTGTTTTATTATAGGTTATTTTACTTGCACATAAAAACTACACAGGTATTCAAAATCATTGGAAATTATTTAAAATGCATAAATCTTTTGCTCTCAGAGATACATCCAATGATAACGAGAAGCACAGCAACCTCTAAAATCTCACCTCTCAATGCAGAATACCTCAAAGCAATGTTACAAGGTTGAAAGTGATGTATCCTTCATCCAAAGCTGGAATTTATTTAAGGCCTGTGAATTGACTTTCTGAAAAAATGTGATGTGATCTTGGTCATTTTTAAGGTCCTGGTTCAGCAAAGCATTTAATACTGATACTGAAGAATGCATCTAAATTTTAGTCTACACTTAGTCTCTTGGCAACTTTTTTGCAATTACAAAGATGAGGGTTTCATTTATTTTTTATTATTTTGACTGGTCAGAGAGGGCAGGATTTCAACTACTTCATTCAGAATTGCTGATTTGATTTTAGCTTTTGAACTTACGTTGAGGATTGTGGCACTGACTACGCCGAGACAGCTCTGCAGCCTAGGTTGAATAAGATGTTAGTTACAGAAATAGTAATTTTCCTTATGAACTGAGCAAGTCTGATCTGAAGTCATTGAGACATGTTAAACAGCAGCATAGGGTTCCTGATTTATATCACTTTTTGGAGATAAAAATATTAGTCAGGTGTTCAGAATTTCAACGTTGTTTTTACAACATTGGCGTGAGTTTGGTTTAATAGTTAGACCTTGATCATTACACTCCAAAAGGAAAGGATTCAGTCTCCTAAAATTTCCACTGCTCATTCTCACTGTTGGTGCTTAGACTATTTCCCAACTCGTGACACTGGAAAGTTCTCTTCGTATCTTCAAGAAACGTCCTTTTCAAGTTTTAAAAAACATCTGCCCGGTCTCCTAAGATGTCTCGAAGTGGTCAGAAATGCTTCTGTAATGGCAGCATTGCAGGAATGTAGCCCTGCGGGCTTAGGTACTGCTTTATACACAACCTGTTTCCCGCAGTGCTGGTACGGCCCTCGGTCTAGGACTGCACCCGCTTCTGCCTGGTGGCAGGAGCAGCGCCCTTTCAGTACAGTTCATGGAACATTTGGAGGACCCTGCCAAAGAAAAGAGACAGGGTAAGCTCTCGGGCCTGATCCTTTTAGAGAAGGGAAAAGAGCAGGAGAAGGCAGTGCGTGCCGCCTGCCTTACTTCTGCAGGCCTTTCCTGTGCTGCAGGTAGGCACAGCAAGGCAAAGAATGGATGGCATATGTAGCTAAGGACTAACCACCATGGGAGAAAGTATTTGGGGCTGCGTCGGGGAGCACAGATAAACTTTGAAACAGTGTGAAGGAGAAGACGGGCAAAATGCTGTCATGGTCTTCTAACACAAAACCATTTGAATAGAGTATCTAATCAAACACTGCAATGGCTTAGACATGTCCATGATAAAGTGGTATGAGTTGCTAACAGCTTGGGATATGGTTCACGAGTTAATCCATAGAAACACTCCTATGGACCTCAGAGAGATTTTGATTAGCAGCAGTTTCTTGGTACAGTTTGCCCAGATGCCCAACTGTGTGTTATGTATAATTCTGTGTTCTACAAACAGAACTGCACTTGTGTTCTGCTCCTGCACAAACTCCCAGGAACTTCTGGAACATGATGTTTCCTACAGCATGAGGATCTGATTATAAAACGTATTTGCATGTTATTTTGCAAGCACTGTTGAGTTTTTTCTAAGCTGACAGAAAGTCACATGATCCAGATCTAACACTGGAGTAATAAGTCCTGCTGACAGTCAAAATGCTTTAGCCCAGGTTTCTCTCCTTCAAAACCACATGAACTGTGGCTGCATTTCTACTGGAATTGCAATGTTGCCAGGGCAGGCCCAGAGCAGATTTGCTGATGTGTAGCCATCCATCCTGTAAGACCAGTAGCATGCTCCCTGGTACATTTTTGTCCCATTACTACTAGCAAGCTCCCAGACAATTCCCTCATGTGACATAAAGGTTAGTCTGGGCCAGGAACCATTCTTCATGAGCACCTTTGGTGCAGCCTCCTGTTGTGCGAGACCTTTTGGGTGTGGGAACACAAGATGTGACATCCTACCTGGACTTGGGTCTGGATAGTGAACCTGGTGGAGACTAATATAACCAGACTCTGTTCAGGAAAGGCAAGCTGTGTACATGTCCACAGTGCTGTGTCAGCACATTTTTGGAAGGCCTCAAGCTATTGCTGGGTGAACACACTTCCATGACTCAGGCAGCTCAGGTCTCGAAGGAAGCATGGCTGTGTCAGTGGGGTGCTATGTCTAAAACAATTCCCTGGGTTTTTACATGATTATTATGTTGATGTGATGACCCTGCCTCTCTCCTGGAGGTAGCTTGGTTGACATTTAGTTTGGATGCAAAGTGAGTTGTGTTCCCTGCTGCCATGTAGGATGCCCTCAGTCATGTGACAGCTCTCAGAAACTGCAGGAGTGGAAACACTGCATGAGCTAATTAATTCTACCTTCATCACAGAAATTCAAGCAGAAACATTTTGTCAGGTGTGGTTGTGCAAAACAGACTCCGGCTCCAGAAGCCCCACTACAGGTATGTGCTTCCGGCACCATTTAAGCCCCGAATTTATATTTATCATTCTGGAATTAGTAGATCATTTAAAATTCCTGATTAAAGTTTTGGTGAATGCAATAGGACTGTTATTATATTAGGATAGTATTAAACCTAGGAAAATGCCAATCCTCTTGAGGAACCGACTCATGAGATATTTTAGCTTGTGTTATGAAAAATGTATTGGTCACAATGTTAAACAATCCTCAGTTGGCCTCTCAGACCTGAGCTAATCCGTAAATCTTATTCAGGATGTGCTGGCTTCAGGTATATACAAAGTTACCTTTCTCTTTTCTTGTATGAAGAACACCTCTTTGTACTACATTCTGCCTGATAATGACTTAATGAGCCACTACCACTTTACAACATAGAGAAATTCCATTTTCTTGAGTAAAGGTGGAAAGTAATCACAGCAATTCTGTCTGTTGAAACAGACATTTGTCTTCTTGATTGTCTCTAGAGTCTTTTATGTCTACTTCTTCTTCAAAAGTGGGTGGGGAAAAAAATCCTTTGAGAATAGGCTGGGGACACTCTAGGTCATTGCCCTCGTGACAAGCATCTTGGCAGCATAAATTGCCAAACGTAAGTGATTGACTGCATAATATTTTGTTTATTTCTAAACAAGCCTAATTCCACAATATCAAAGCATTCATAATCACATAATTCACATTTCACCCTGGACATCCTTCAGTACAGATTGCATAACTCATTTTAAAACAAAGTCATTCTAAACTGTACAAAGAAAGGATGAATAGTTCTGTGAGTCTTATTACGAAGGGCCGTTTCTCTTCTTGGTTTTGATTTTTTGTTTGTTTGTTGATTTGTTTGATTGCTCTTGATTTCAAAGGCTCAGCTTTTCAACCGGAAGGCTGGTTTTAACCTGTTTCCTCCTCAGTTTCCACCTCAGTAAAAGGAAGGCCATTAAGGATCCTCCACTTTGTCAGAATTCAGTTTTACAAAGCTAACGTGCCCAACAACTGTAAAATGGGCTGAGATCCTGTTGCAGAGGATGCTACGCCACGGAAGCTGCAAAGTGGTGTTATACTGCTTACATATGCAGGGAAAAGGGAATGGGAACAGAATCAGCAGTTTGGGTGACAGGTCATCTGCAGACAGCATGTGAGGGAGAAGGACATCTTGGGGAATAATTTAATTCTCTGGCTGAAGATTTCTACCTGCTGGTGATGCCAGCTGCAAGTTTCTTCCATACAACGAGTTGTTCAGCTTAAAGACCTTAGGATTACTTTAAAATGTTTTTCACATCATTATTTCATGTCTATTTCATGATGGGATTTCATTAATGTGCATGCTGCTGTAGCAGGATGGGGATGAGCATTTGAAATATGCCAGTTTAGGGCAATTGTGCCACTGCTGTGACAAGCACATGACAGGGGCATCATTAATAATGCTTGTCACAATAATGTGCTTTATTTATGTGTGAACCATAGTACCTGGAACTGGTTGTCATGCCGGGGCTGCTGTGGAACACAACAATCCCAATCAAGAGAAAGTCCTGGCAAGGTTGCTTGTCAGCGATTAGTGTCTGGGAACAGGCAGGATGTTCTGTGCTTTGTTCCTGGGAATTTTTACCTGAGGCAATTGACAGAAAACATCTCTCTGCCTTGTCTGTTTTCTCTTGGAAAACAGCCATGGAATTCCCTACAGATTCACACAAAGGTGCATATGGCTGTTACTCTGAATTTATTGATTGAAATATCATGTATTTCATCAAACCCAGGACAGACATTTTATTACTAAAGATTTTTTTTTCAGTATTTCTTGATAATAGAGATCTTAAAACCCCTCAAATTCTGAGAAAATTATAAATCAAAGTCAGTGGCAATGAAACTCGCATCTTTATAATACGTTAGTAACATCTGGATAGGATGGATTGATGGGCTGAGGTCAATGGGATGAGGTTTAACAAGGCCAGGTGCTGGGTCCTGCACTTCAGTCACAACTCCAGGCAACGCTACAGGCTTGGGGAGGAGCGGCTGGAAAGCTGCCCAGTGGAAAAGGACCTGAGGGTGCTGGTGAACACCTGGCTGAATGTGAGACAGTAGTGTGTCCAGGTGGCCAAAAAGGCCAGTTGCAACCCGGCCTGTATCAAAAAGTGTGTCCAGCAGGAGAAGGGAAGTGATTGTCACCCTGTACTCTGATGAGGTCATAGTTTGAGCACTGTGTTCAGTTTTGGGCGCTGCAGTATAAAAGACATTGAGGTGCTGGGGTGAGTTCAGAGAAGGGCAACAAAGCTGGTGAGGGGTCTGGAGAAAATGTCCTATGAGGAGCACCTGAGGGACCTGGGGTTGTTTAGTCTGGAGGAGGCTGAGAGGAGACCTTATTGCTCTACAACTACCTGAAGGGAGGGTGTAGTGGGTGGGTGTTGGTCTCTTCTCCCAGTGGACTAGTGATAGGATAAGAGGAAATGGGCTTAAGTTGCACCAGGGGAGGTTTAGGTCGGATATTATGGAAAAATTACTTTACTGAGAAAGTGGTGAGGCATTGGAACAGGCTGCCCAGGGAGGTGGTGGAATCACCATCCCTCAAGGTGCTCAAAAACCATGTAGATGTGGCACTTCAGGACATGGTTTAGTGTTCCTGATAATATTTAGTAGACAGTTGGACTTGATGATCTTGAAGGTCATTTCCAACCTTAATGATTCTATGATTTCAAAGTCATGGAAGAACCTAAGTTTTGCCAATGTGTATATGTGAATTTTTTATGATTCAGCTGTCTCTGGGGGCAACTATGCCATGAGAGCTGGCATAGTGCTCTCTCCATTCCTGCATAATGGAATCTCATTTGCTACCCTTCTGTGATTTTTAGTATTATTACTTGAATTAATGAGATTACTAATCAGGCAATATGATGTAACGAATGTACAGAATTAGAATATTGTCTAGATGAGATTTAAAGCCCTAAACACACTGGCAATTTAATGTCTGTGCCATTGTTTTCTCTCCTGCTCTGATTTTTTTGAGGCAGACCTCTCTCAGAAATGTCAAGGCATATGAAGAAAGTGCATGACTGTCACGTTTCAGAAAGCCAAATGTGGCATCCTCGTACTACTCAGAAAGATACTGGTTTATCACAGGAAGAGTAATATAAAAAGATTGTCATGATAAATATGAATCACGTTGCCACACATATCACTTGAAGGTGTTGAAGTAACACAAGGCCAGGTGCAGTATAGAGCTCAGGGGGTTAGACTAAACGGACAGCTGCCTTGTCCCAGTCTGTCACCTGAGGATACGACTGCACAGGAGACTTTTTAATTCAATTTGAAACAAACTCCTTCCTTGGAGTTGAAACCTGAGTCAAATCCCATACAGTTCAAGATTAAGATACACCTCATGAGTGCTACTGACCTGTGATGTGGCCAAACCCAGCACAATAAGGTATCAAAACCACTAAAGATCAGTTAACTCAGTGATTTTTCAGAAACCATGAAATCAAGTACTTTCATCACATTATGAGTGACAGCTGCCTCAATTCCAGCCTGGTCTCTGAAGCTGATGTCTTGTATTTCTGTGGTACCAAGCTGTGGTCTCAGAGTCCTTGTGTGATTTATGAACCTATTTTTCCCTTATTTATGGTTAATATTTACCTATTTAACTATTCTTATACTAAATGCCTCAACAGATGTGCAGCGCTTAATCATAGTGCACCCAATACTCAATTCAAGTGATAAATTCTGTAGGCTGGTTTTAATGCAAACCACTTCTGCGGACCCCGTCTTTTATGACCCAGAGTACTATGGATGCTTATTTTTGCGGGTTGTGCCAGAGACCCTGAATATATTGCATTATGTGACTGTTAAAAGCACTACTAAACCAGCACAGAATGTGCGGAGAAGTCATTAGAGGTGAGAGTTCCCTCAATCTCATTTCAGAACACTTCCTTTTTAGTCATCCATTCTAACAGGTGTCTGCCTTAGGCCACCTCATCAGGAAGAAAAGTTGGATGAGGCCTTCTACACATAGCTTGGAGTGGCCTCGCGTTTGCCAGCCCCAGTCTTTATGCAGGACTTCAACCACTCCGGTGTCAGCTAGAGAAACAATGCAGCAGGGCTGTTTCTGGAGAAAAGAACTAGAGGTGCTACCTGGAACTGGACGTGTTGACAACTACAGCTGCAGTTACACAGCCAGAGCTGTGCTATTTTCAGCTGTAAATCCCCACATTTTTTCTCATCAGCCTCGACACTTGCGCTCTGAATGGGCCAAAATCATCCTGGCTCTGCCTCAACATCATGTCCCGGCCTGGCGGGTCCCACTCGAGGCTTAGGAGACCTCGGCTCAGCTCCATGGCACGGACGTCGTAGAAGGGAACACCCGGCTCCTAACAGAGCAGAGGAAGGCACGGGGCGCTCCGCAGCCCCCGACACCCCCCAGGCCTGCAGGGAGAGCCGGACGGGTCGCTCCGCGGTGCTGCTTCGGCCGGACCCCAGGGCAGGACTGCGGCTGGTGGCGGACCGAGCCCGCCCGTGCCGACGGGGCTGTCCCCGGTGTCCGGGGGCGGTGGGGCAGGATGGCGGGGCCGTGCGGAGCGCGGCACTGGCCAGCTCCCGCCGCTGAGCCCTCGCCTCCTCCGTGAGCGCCTGAAATGTTCCTGGCATGCGAGGCCAGGGGAGATGCAGTGAGGAGCGGGGCACTTTTCCAACAGCTCCTCCGCCGAGAGAGCCAGTGGCACGGCTCGGCTCCACAGCCCGCCGCCCTCCTCGGCTTCCTCCAGCAGCCCGACCGCCATGCAGCGAAGCAGGGTAAGGGGCTGCGGGACAGGGACCGGGCAGGGCGGCCCGAGGGGAGCTTCCGGGCCGGGGGCTCCGGGGCGCGGCGTGTGGGTGGGGGAGGGGGGTGAGGGTGCGCGCCCGGTCCCGGTGGCGGTCGCAGCAACCCCGCTGACGGCGGCGCCGTTGCAGGTGCTGGCGGCGCTGCTGTGCGCGGCGCTGCTGCCGCTCCGCCCGGAGGCAGCCAAGGCGCCCAGGCGGCCGGCGCGGAC